>QOCX01000093.1:443522-550668 GCA_005959815.1 Sarcophaga bullata
TTTTGCTGCAAACTTAACATAAAAAGGGAATGAATAATACAATCACCCAATTATAATAATACGTCTTTCTTTCACATCTGTATCTGCCCAAATTCTTAATAAAGAGTTACAAATTGGAATTTCTTTGTCGAACAAATTTATAATTTTTTGTACATTGTTCAAAAGGTATATTCTATTGAAGTTAAATTTAACATCAGAAAAAATTAAAAAACATCTATAAACTAAATAAATTTTCCCTCTTTGATGATTTCTTTCTCAGAAGTTGGTTACAAAATTTTTTATTTGAATTTTCTTATATTTTTATTTTACAAATATTTTCAAAATTTGTTATCAGCGGTGCTACAAATTAAATTGATAACGGTTTAATTTTGTTAGGTGTTGCAAAAGTTTGTGCATAAAGTTTACCTTGCGGTTTGCTCCTGAAATATGTGAATTTATTCACTATTTAGACAAATTTAAAGTAAATATTTTTTTTTTATAAAAACTGTTTTTTATTTTATTGTAATAAATTTTATCAATATAAAAAATAAAGAACTAGCTTCTTGCCCTAATAATTTAGCACGTAAGCCAATAATTTTATTAACATTTTGCCCTTGGTGTCTTTATTCAAATGATATTCAACTATTAAACTTGTCTGGCAACATTATTTATACATGTAATTTATTTGTCTTGAATGGAAAAATTTATTTGCTAATAATTGTTTAATAAAACTGAAAAATTTTGTTCACAAGCAGTTCGATATTTAAATTGAAAATTGTATTGATAAATAGAGGAACAATACAACGAGGAAATAATCCAAATGACTGTGACCAGCGCCCATGTAACAATGGAAGTGCAAGTTAAGGCTCATCAGCCCGCCAATCATCAGGACTCAACAAATAGCAGCAACCAAGTAACATCAACAAGACCTCACTCTTCATCAACGTCGTTTCCGGGCGACATGGAGAAAAGGAAGAAATTTGAACAAAATAACGGCAAAGGTAATGAAGATAGTAGAACTGAGAACGTAGGCAGTGGCGGTGGCAATTCAACAATATTTTTAGCAAATACAAAATTTCACTTGGATACATATCCTGAAGAAACAGACGCCTTAACGTGCGAAGACAATGAAAACTATAAAAGTGCGTTTGTAACAGGCGAAGACGCTAATCATATAATAAATGAACAGCAACAATATCATCAAGTCACTTGGCTTGACGATGACAATATTGATACTTTAGATTTGGCGACGCTAGACATTGGCAACATGTTTAATCGAGTAGACAGTGCAGAGATAATTTACCAACAGAAAAAGAAAAACATAAAAATGGTTGGTAAATATGTGATGGGTGATGTTCTCGGAGAGGGATCGTACGGTAAAGTTAAAGAAGTGTTGGATTCGGAAAACTTGTGTCGAAGGGCTGTAAAAATTCTAACAAAACGAAAATTAAGACGAATACCAAATGGTGAACAGAACGTTCAACGTGAAATACAACTGCTAAAACAGCTAAGGCACAAAAACGTTGTAGCGCTGCTAGACGTTTTGTACAATGATGAAAAACAGAAAATGTACTTGATTATGGAGTACTGCGTCGGAGGTCTACAGGTAAAAAATGTTCTAAAGCACTCGTATTATTACTTATATCTTGCATTCACTATAGGAGATGTTGGATAATGCTCCAGAAAAGAAGATTCCACTATTTCAGGCTCATCGTTACTTTCGTCAACTGTTAAATGGTCTCGAATATCTTCATGGCATGCGAGTTATTCATAAAGATATTAAACCTGGTAACCTTTTGTTAACTCTAGACGAGACGCTAAAAATTTCTGATTTTGGTGTAGCCGAACAGTTAGAGCTGTTTGCGCCGGATGATATATGTACTACAGGTCAAGGTTCTCCCGCATTTCAACCGCCAGAGATAGCCAATGGACTTGAGTCTTTTTCTGGTTCCAAAGTAGATATCTGGAGCAGTGGTGTTACTTTGTAAATTAAAAAGTAATTATCAAATTTTCAAAACTGAAATATTTTTTATTAATTTTTCAGGTATAACCTCTGCACGGGACTGTATCCCTTTGAAGGTGATAATATATATCGTCTTTTGGAAAATATTGGCAGAGGCCAATGGGAAGTTCCCGACTGGCTATATAAGCTAGACAGTAATCTCGCAGCTCTTATATTGGGTATGCTGCAAGCAGATCCTGATAAACGTTACACTATACAACAAATCAGAAAAGATCCGTAAGTTTATTATTTATATTTATATGTAATAAAAATGTTGTAATTGCGTAAAATTAATCTTCACAGTTGGTTTATATCTGCACCTGAAGAAAAAGGACCACCAATTCCTATCCCCCCACTAAAAAATGATAGATATCGTCGTTCTACTGTACTGCCTTATCTAGACGCTTATCATTATGAAACAGAACGAGATTTAGAAGAAGTGTATTTTACTGAACACGATTTAAATCGTACGCAGTAGTTAATTTTTCAAACAATAGCTGTAGATATTAAATATTTTCGTATTTTCTTTCAGAGGAACTAGCACGCAAAGCAGCAGCTGCTGCTGCTGAAATTAAAGCCCAACAACAACACAATACATTTACAGCAATGGGGGCCTCTTCGAGCGGTTTTCATACTACATGCTCTAATTCGGCTTCTCATCACCACACTAAGGAGAAGAAATCATCATCTTTAAAAAGACGAGCCAAAAAGCTTACATCATGCATTTCTGTACGAAAACTATCAAATTGTCGGCCTTCCTAGAAAGATATACATTCATACAGACCCACACTTTTACACAGATCCCAACACAAAGGCGTTTTCGTAGCAAAAGTGAGTTACACAATAATATTGTTTTACACATTAAAAATCATTAAATCCCCAATAATTAAAATATATGTATATCCATGTATAACTCAAGATATCATATTAAAAATTTTATTTAAAAATTACTGTTTCATTAAATTTTATGGAGATACATATTACCTTTTCTGACATGTTGTCTCCAATACAAAAAGAAATTGAAAAGAATACACTTTTTAAATTTAATTAGTTTCTTTCAATTAATTAAGTAGTATTTATTTAGTTATCTGCTCTTGTAATTAGGCAAATTAATTTAATAAATGTATATTTTTTAGTTGTTGAAACATTTTAATTTGTTGCTTAGTTCGTAGATATAAAATTTTATTTTAAACTAAATCGTTACAAATACAAATAAAAAGTCAATAATGCGGAATTCTAAAAAATCAACGCCACGTTTTATTATATTTATACTCAGATCAATCAAAAATTCAATGTTATAGTATTCTGTAAACGAGATTATAAAGTTGAAATGATTTTAGTAAGAAACGTTATTAAGAAAAGCCGAGAAATGGGCTGATACTGATATATAAACTTTCTTATTTATTAAAATTATTAAGTTTCTGTATCCAGTTTAGGTTCAGACGTCCCAGTTATTGTAGCATTGGCCGACATTTCTGAAGAGCTAATTGGTTCCACTATGTTAACTTCGGGCATAATAAACATTTGATAGTAATGTTCTCCAAGCTTTGTTAATTTTTTTTGCATTAAATTCCGTAAAGTATCAATATATTGCGAAGGTATTTTACATAGTTGTCCATTGCGCCACTGTAAGCCGTTGTTATCTACATGAAATAGTGCCGGAGATGGAACATGATCTTTCAAATAATTCCATACACATTCCTTTAATAGTAAAGCAATCTATAAAAAAATATACAGTAATGTAAAATACATAAAGAACAATCCATATTTTTTACCTCGGCAGGTTCAAAATGTTCTATTATAACATGAAGGTTTGAAAGTGGTTGAGGTAACAATTGTCCCATTGCCAAAATTTTCAAAAGATTTTTTGTACACTGCAAAAGTTCCCCACTCTGACTGATTGATTCAAATTTATTAACTGTAATAATTGTTTTTACATTACCAAAATAATTTAAAAGGTATAAATTGGATTTACCGTTTTTAGCTCTCCATTGATGCAAAGCAGTTGCACAAAGGGCTCTCAAAAGCACCGAAGAAAAACACAATGCAGGCCGATGAGTAGAAATAAATCCCAATAATGCCCACAATATAGGAGATGTTATAAAAGCACGGCGTATTAACAAATCTCTCTCCATAGTGACTTTTGTGAATTCTTCATCAGGGAAAGGTAAACCATTGTACATAACATCTGTAGAAACCATTTCAACTAACAATAGCGATATAGTTGAATACGCTTCTACAACTATTTGATGATCCTAAAGGTAAAAATATAAATTTTATTTGACACATTTGATAGCAATTTAAATAGACATACATAATCGCTACAGCATACGTCCAATGCCTTTAGGAATAATGATTGCATTTCAGGGGGGCAACGTTCAGCGAATGACATGTTATCTGGTCTTAATCCTCTGCCAATAACTCCAGCATGCAATATTGAACGATTAGCATTTGGTCCCAAGCTTTGTTTTTGATTTTGAAACAAAACCATCTCATTTTCCGGTATTTGCAATTCATCTAATATTGGTTCGTCATATTGTCCAAATAAATAGCCATAATAAAACAATGATCCCTCTATCAATTCCCGTAAACAAGCTGATCGTGATGCTTTTCGTGCACGACATTGTCGCTGCAATAGATCATATGACCGATTTACCGCCTTTGTGCGTTGGACTGGAGCTTAAAATATTTTGATATTTTTATGTTTTTACGGCTTTTTCACTACATGTATAACTATATACTTACTTTTTTCTGTTAAACTTATAAAGAAATATTTAACACTTAAAACTGCTAATTTTAAAACCTATTTATGGATGAAACTCGTATAATAAATTAAATAATTTAAAATTAATGATTTCTTTCCATACCACTGTAGTGCGAATCACTGTTGTTTTACACCCTGCTTCAATCGTATTTAATAAGTCAATTATAGCATGTGTGAGGAAGAAACGCTCTGACACGTTGATTCCATGAACTTCGCCTTCTGTGTCCTGTTCAGCATCCAGGGCAAATTTTTGTTTTTTACCAGAACCACGTAAATGAATCGTACTAATATCTGTTTGGTTTTGGATTTCACGAAATTTTAAATTGTTGCGGTTTGAAGCTTCTTCATCCATACGTAACACTAGTTTGTTGAGCGTAACTTCAAGTATTTGCAGAATTTTTTCCAAACACTCGTTTAAAGCCCAAATTAATTGATTTTGCTTCATATATAAAACGTTGCTCTTTTTCTGCATGCTTTGATTTAAAACAAAATTACAAACTTATTAAGCAACTTAAAATTAAACAGCCTTACATTGTCAAAATATTAAGATTTCTGAATGTATTTAGCGCTTCCGTATTATCTGTGGCTACAGACAAACGTGTTTTTTTAAACTGTTCTTGAAGCAAAACATCCTCTAATACCATCTGTATCCCTGGCTTAATATCAGGGAACTCTACAACTCCTGTCTGTCCTCCGATCAAACGTATGACGGCCCCCAGTCCTGAGGGATTAACTATATAGCATTTACGTAAAAGTTCCGATATAGTTTGATAATAAATATGGGAATGTTGAGTAGCTACGATAAAAAATTTAAAAAATCTTTTATTAGTAAATATTTTAATATTTTTCAAGTAAATTATTATACTTACAAACTATTAATATCAAACGTACAGCTGTTTGCTGCTCATAGATATTAGAACTAAGACAGCTTTTCCACAACATATACTTTGTTTCTTCAGTTGCCAAGTCATCCATCAAAGGGCAAAGTCTAGCGTTTAAAACTACTTGTTCTAACTCCTGCATAGAGTATTCTAAAAAGTCGTGACACCAAATATTTTTATCCACCATCTTAGAAGCCGTAATCAACAGTTGAGCACCGTGGGATTTTAAGCGTAACACAATGTTATTCAATGAAGGCTGCATGTCAGCAAACAGTCTATTTGTCATCCACAATGGAGCCTTTTGGACAATTGTTGACCGCATATCGTCATTATCTAATTTAGTGAAACGAGAAATCTTAAAATTATTTTTGTTTAGATAATCAAAAACAACAACTTACATATATCAAGGAAAACGCTAACCATATTCTGCAGCAAAATATCAGAGTAATTTCCAAATTCCAACAAGAATGGAACAATTAACGTGTCCAAATTCTTCTTCGGCTGAAGACCTTCTTGTAGTAAGTCGCGTACTGAGTTCCGAAGCACTTGTTCATGTGCAAAGCAAAGATATTCTAAAATTCCAATTTCTGAATCAAAATGACAGCGATAATCATCGGCAAATCTTTTTAAGCTACATTGCAGAATTTGCGAAATAATTTTTGAAGGAAAACAACCACCTAAACGCGCAACCACCCAATCGAATGTCATCGAATAACGCTGGTATGCGGCTACCAATTTAAAAGCCAAACAAATTAACAACAATGTTCACATTCTGAAGATCTCAATCACTCACCCAACAAAGTTTCAACACAAGTTTCTGCTTCGGCATTTGTCAACTTTCGAAAACAAATACTAATCAGAGTAAGTAGACCGCGCATTGTGCTACAGTTCAACCAATAATTACAAGCAGCACCAATCGACATTCTTTTACTATATTTATCAGAGAGACTTCCAACAAGATCCAAACACCATGAAGCTATAACAGTGCCCCAAGCCCCTGGTCCCTTGCTAACTAAATTTTCTAACGCCTGTTGAATTACATCGAAGCAGGGATCCTCTGCAGCTGCTGTCAATTGTTGCTGTTGTTGTTGCTGATTTGCACTCAACTTTTGCGATTGTAGCATTACTCCTGTCTGTAGATCTACATTTGCAGTGTTCACATAACTTTGTACCCCAACTTCAGCCACAAGAGCAAAGTATTCAAAAACAATATCCCGAGCTGCCGGTAAGTCTTCTAGCAAATGCAACGAAGTGCGTATCAAGGAATTAGCTGTCAATATTTTAGGACTACCGCCACGGTACGAGCTTATACATTGAATAAACTGTTTCAGTTCAACTAAAACATGCTGCTTAAGCATCCTTACTTCCTCGCTTATCAAGAATACAAAATAGTCCTAATAAACAAATCCGAACAAACACTCAAAATTTCAACAAATCTATTTGACATTTAATAAAGTTACCGTACTTCCAGCTTTCATTTTAATATGGCAAGAAAAGTACATTTGTTTTCATTTTAATTAATTTAATTAATTAAGTAAAATTTATTTTATTTCTTGAAACAGTTTTATGTTTACATGTAAGCAAATTATATGTTTTAAAAATATTTATAAGAAATTTAAAGCACTCATCGGTAATTGAAAATAAATTTTTTTCCACTTTAATATGGCAACGCTTCGAACGTTATTTCACATGTTGTTGACTGAATAAAGAACAGAGTAATTTTGTGCAGTAAAGTGTCGCATTCAAAAGAATATAAATGGCGCATTCCAGTCTGTTGTAGATAATCCCAATAAAGTAAGCGAATTAGTTAATTATACATTTAAAATGGATAAAAAAGAAAAAGAAAATGTATCTTGGAAAAGTAACCCCAAAAACTGGTCCCAATCGATTAAACCATTAGAAGAAAAATGGAAACTGGTACCAGCTTTTCTACAGGTTAAAGGATTGGTGAAACAACATATAGACTCATTCAACCATTTCGTCAATGTAGACATTAAGAAAATTATTCAGGCAAATGAGCTGGTTATAAGTGATGCCGATCCAATGTTCTACTTAAAATATTTAGATGTTCGCGTTGGTACGCCTGATATTGAGGATGGTTTCAATATAACAAAACCTACAACTCCGCACGAGTGTCGATTGCGGGACACTACCTACTCTGCACCTATAACTGTGGACATTGAATATACTCGTGGCGCCCAAAGAATTGTTAGGAATAATTTGTTAATCGGACGCATGCCGGTCATGTTAAGATCTTCAAATTGTGTTTTGTCGGGGAAATCTGAGTTTGAATTGGCTAAATTGAACGAATGCCCATTAGATCCTGGTGGTTATTTCGTAGTTCGGGGACAGGAGAAAGTGATTTTGATTCAGGAACAGTTGTCGTGGAATAAAATGATCACGGAAGAATTTAACGGCACAGTTCAATGTCAAGTGACATCTTCTACACATGAGAAGAAATCCAGAACGTTGGTTTTGAGCAAACATGGCAAGTACTACTTGAAACATAATTCTATGGTTGACGACATACCGATTGTGGTAATATTTAAAGCAATGGGTGTTATATCTGATTTGGAAATCATGTCATTAATTGGCACGAGTACTGAAACTCAAAATCGATTTGCACCCTCGCTTTTGGAAGCATTCAATTTGAAAATTTTTACACAACAAAGAGCATTAGAATATATGGGTTCTAAATTAATGGTTAAGCGTTTTCAAACTGCTGCATCTAAGACACCAGCAGATGAAGCTAGAGAACTTCTCACTACTACAATATTAGCTCACGTCCCAGTCGATAACTTCAATTTTCAAATCAAATCAATATATGTCTCGCTCATGGTAAGACGTGTAATGGCTGCAGAACTAGATGAGTCAGCAGTCGATGACCGAGATTATTATGGCAACAAGCGATTAGAATTAGCCGGCTCATTAATTTCTTTAATGTTTGAAGATCTTTTTAAGCGTATGAACTGGGAATTAAAAATGATTGCAGATAAAAATATACCCAAAGTTAAAGCAGCCCAATTTGATGTTGTCAAACATATAAGAGCTGCTCAAATCACTGTTGGACTAGAGTCTGCAATTTCCTCTGGCAATTGGACCATTAAACGTTTTAAAATGGAGAGAGCTGGTGTTACACAAGTTCTGTCACGTTTGAGTTATATATCAGCACTGGGTATGATGACAAGAGTCAATTCCCAGTTTGAAAAGACTAGAAAAGTATCCGGCCCGAGGTCATTGCAACCTAGTCAATGGGGCATGCTTTGTCCTTCAGATACTCCTGAGGGTGAGGCTTGTGGCTTAGTTAAAAATTTGGCATTAATGACTCATATCACTACAGAGGTAGAAGAAGAACCAGTAGTGCGTTTAGCATTTAACGCAGGTGTAGAGGATATTAGACTTGTCGGAGGTGATGCTATAAACAATTCTAAAGTATTCCTTGTCTTTATAAACGGAAACATTTTAGGCTTAACCATAAGCTACAAGCGTCTAGTCGAAGTTTTTCGTATGATGCGACGTAAAGGACGTCTTGGTCCATTTGTATCAATTCACACATCGCACACTCAGCGCTGTGTTTATATTCACACAGACGGTGGCCGCCTTTGTCGTCCATATATTATAGTTAGACGAGGTATACCCGCTGTTAAACAACATCATATTGAAGAACTTAAAAGGGGAATAAGAAAGTTTGAAGATTTCCTCCATGATGGCTTGGTAGAATATCTAGACGTAAACGAAGAAAATGATTCATTTATTGCCTGGAATGAAGCCGATATAAATGTTGAAACAACCACACATTTAGAGATTGAACCATTTACATTGTTAGGTGTATGTGCCGGTTTAGTTCCTTATCCACACCATAATCAAAGTCCTCGTAATACCTATCAGTGTGCTATGGGTAAACAAGCAATGGGGGTAATTGGCTACAACCAAAAGAATAGAATCGATACATTGATGTATAATTTGGTATATCCCCAAGCACCAATGGTCAAATCAAAAACAATAGAATTGACCGGATTTGATAAATTACCGGCCGGTCAAAATGCTACAGTAGCTGTAATGAGTTATTCCGGCTATGACATTGAAGATGCTTTAATTTTGAATAAGGCATCAATTGACCGTGGTTATGGTCGATGTTTGATATACAAAAATTCAAAATGTACTGTCAAGCGTTATGCTAATCAAACTTACGATCGTATTATGGGTCCAATGAAGGATGCTTTGACCAATAAGATAATATTTAAGCATGACGCGTTAGACACTGATGGCATTGTGGCTCCTGGAGAAATGGTAGTGAATAAACAAATTTTAATAAATAAAGAAATGCCGGCTGTTACTTCAATAAATCCTATAGAACAAAGCGGTCAATCGTCTCAGGTATTATAATTTTTTTTCCAGTACTAAACCCTATTCACAAATTGTATCTTAATTTAGATATCATATACGGCGGTACCCATATCCTACAAAGGTCCCGAACCCAGTTATATTGAAAAAGTAATGGTTTCAGCTAACGGCGAAGAGGACTTTCTTATTAAAATTTTACTTCGACAAACGAGACGACCTGAAATTGGAGATAAATTCAGTTCCCGTCACGGACAAAAAGGTGTTACAGGTCTAATTGTTGATCAAGAAGATTTACCATTTAATGACTTTGGTATATGCCCAGATATGATTATGAATCCTCATGGTTTTCCTTCTCGTATGACTGTTGGCAAATCGTTAGAATTACTTGGAGGTAAAGCTGGATTGCTAGAAGGAAAATTTCATTACGGAACTGCATTTGGTGGTTCAAAGTGTAAAGATATACAAGATGAACTCTTCAAAAATGGATTCAATTATATGGGCAAAGATTATTTCTATTCTGGTATAACAGGTGAAAGTCTGGAGGCGTATATTTATTCTGGACCTGTGTACTATCAAAAACTTAAACACATGGTGCAAGACAAAATGCATGCCCGAGCGCGAGGACCTAAGGCTGTTCTAACACGACAACCCACACAAGGTAGAAGTCGAGAAGGAGGATTACGTTTAGGTGAAATGGAACGTGACTGCTTGATTTCATATGGTGCCAGCATGCTAATTATGGAACGCCTCATGATCTCTTCTGATGCATTCGATGTTGACGTGTGCAAAACCTGCGGTCGTTTGGCATATTGTTCATGGTGTCATTATTGTCAATCGTCAGCAAATGTGTCAAAAATATCAATGCCTTATGCGTGTAAATTGTTATTTCAAGAACTGACTAGCATGAATGTGGTGCCGAAATTAAAATTACAAAACTACTAATAATTTTACCAATAAATTTTAATTTTGTATGAAAGAAAAAATAAAATGCATTGCATTATTAATACATATATAGGTTAGGAATATTAGTTTAATTTTTACATATATTTAATGTACAGATACCGGAGCAAGTTCCGACAGAAACTTAGATTTTTATTTTATATCTATTTGTATTAAAATGTTCTTAATATCCATATGCTATTATTAATAGAATTTAAAGATCAATTAAACTTTGATATTTATAATAATTTGTGAAAGTAAAATGTGTAACAGTATTACCTATGAGGTAATATATGACTGTTGACTTAGTCGTAACGTGGGGCATTATACCTGTATTACTTATTAAGAAACAAATATAATAAGATTTGATATATATATAGAATATGTTTTCTATCTTCAATAGCTCGGAAACTTAGCTTAATCGTCTTTACTATGACCAGCCAATAATGTTGTTAAGGGTCACGTTTATACGTATACACATACATAATTGGTCATTACAACCCTTCAGTCAGGATTGCGGCCTAGCTTCTCACACCACTTATATTGTGTGTGTTAATTTTATACATGAGGGGCGGGACCTACAAATTAAAGTCGACTTCGAACGACAGATTTTTGAGAAACTACATGGCAATTTTATTTACTCTCAGAGTTTTTGCCAGAAATCTGCTGAGAGGAAGCCGCCGAAGAAATATTTTTTTCACATTTCGTTTTTGATGTCTGCCCGGGGATGTCTGACCTGGCCTTACGTCTAATAAGCCAACATATTACCCACTAGTCCACGGCGACTTCGCTTATATGTATAAATTGCATTTATAGAAATATTTGTATTCGAAATGATACTGGATGATACAAATTCGCTATTAATCAAACTCGATTCGTAAAGGGAAAACCTGAAATTATAAGTTCTTTATTGATTTGGAGGTATCGTAATAGCAAGAATGTTATTTTTATCAATGATTTAAAGCTACGCACATCTACAATACGAAAGATTGCCCATTATTTTCGCTTAATAGCCAAAAATTCTTCTGTCTGTATATATTTTATTTAATTTTATTCATAGGTCCTTTTTTATTCTTATACACTTTATGTGCAATGAGAAATATATTTTTTAGATGACATTAGAATTTCCCTGAACCATAGGTTAAACCGTTACTCTACCATTGTCTATATATTATCAGGATAGTTTCTTGAGAGCAATATGACAGAGTTGTAATTTGATAGGCGCATGCGCGTAATCTATTACTTGTCAAGTTGTACTAAATGCAACCAAATAACTGTTATTCCTCTTCCTCGTTCGATTAGTACCGTTCTTTTGTATGTGTGTGTTGTCTTAAGTTTCTTGTTAACATAGAAAAATAAAATTTCACAAAATTTATTTATTTTGTCAAGCAAAAAATATATTTTCTGTAAACAACGAATAATTCAACGTAATAGAATTACAACGAAATACAAATAATTTTACAATGTATGTTATTGTAAACAGCTTTCAAATCCCATTAATATGCGATATATACATATATATGTATACATTTGTGCTTATGTATATGTTCATACCTACGACAGGAAGAATAAATTGAAAACACCAACACATTCGACAAGAAAATATACTAAAATATTATATTTGTGATAAAGTCAAATTAAAATAAGTGTAATATATGACTGTTCCTTAAATAATGCCAGCCGATTATAAATATAAAACAAATTCCATGTGTATGGAAATTTTAGTGACCAACAATAACATCTTTCTAATATATCCCATAGTAGAAAACTCAAACGAATAAGAATGTATTTATGTGAGAAAAGAAACATTTTGCCATCCACCCACTTAAACTGTAAAAATATTGAAATAATTTTCACCTCCTACATTAAAATATTCGTACATATTACGTATATGCAATCAAATAATTGTATGACCGTATTAAATGTTTGCCAATGGTCACATCTATAGCACAGCTTCCAAATAATAACGAAGAACGGACATTTTATTCATAATATTTATTGACTAATACCACAAATGTACGAACATTTCGTGCGGTCAAGATGTATAAGGTGTGACAAAATGCTGACAATCTCGTATTCGACAGCAATTTACGGATTATTTACACACTTTTAATTAAAGAAAACAATATATTTATGTATATTGGTGCACAAATGTTATAATATGTATAATGTTATAATATGAACATACATAATTATTTATATTCGTTACTATTTTTATTGCAGTGAAATCGATAGCAGTAAATCAAGAATATAATTTTCGATGGACACATTATAAATTAAAAAAACATAGCTCAATTCTGCAAAGAAGAGAATTTATCGATTGGCAACTGACTTAAACTGTAGGCGTTGGAAAAACAATACCAAGCGGCCTTTTTGTGGTATTTCAGTAAATCTGTTGAGATAATTGGTTTTTAAAATACAGCTTCAACATTACGGAACAAAAGAACCAAGTAACTCGCTCCGAACAGAGCAACAACGATTACAGAGTTGTTGTTTTCGGAGCGGGGGGTGTAGGCAAAAGTTCGCTAGTATTACGCTTTATTAAAGGTACCTTTCGAGAATCATATATACCAACCATAGAGGACACATATCGCCAGGTAAGCTTCCAAAATCCAATTGACATATAAAGTATCGCAGAACATTTAATATCTATTGTGAATCAAAAACAATGCTTGAAGAAGTTTGGCAAGCATATGTACTTTACCTAACGATAGTATAGATTCAAATTTGTGAAAAAATAGATTATAAAATACAATTTATTTAAAATAGGCCGGGATATTTTTTCGGTACTTTTTTTAAACTATAACTATATCTCTCCAAGTGGGAGTTCCTTGGACACTGTCGAGTATTTTGAATATGTTTATTTTATTATGTTTTGTAGCAATATAAATAAAACAAAAAACATTTTTAAAATGGTTTATAACTTTCTACGTTAGCCAGCACATACATTTGAATGTCGCAAACAATTTGTTATTAAACAAATCTTAATTTAAACTTTTAAATTAAAAAACATTGTGTACCATTAGTTGATTTATAATCGCAACAAAATATGAATAAGAGAAGTATGGATTTATTTTGTTTAAGGTATCGGTGCAAGGTATCATATTTTACGCTTTGAAGTTTGCACGTTAAGTGTACGAATATTAACAGTTCTTTATAATTAAATAATTAATGTGAACAGTTCTTTATAATTAAGTTATGGAAGACTTATTGTAGCATAAAAATAAATTGAAATTTACAATAAATTTACAAAAAATCTGCAATAAAACGGTAAAAATGATTGATAAACGTTAATCAACGCATTTTTTAAGCGTCCGAAGCAATATAACAATAAGTAATTTTAACTCTTGGGATAGACTTCGATTTAAATTTGACGTCATTATTTTAGTCCAAATATTTTAACGGATATTGATAATGTTTACTCTAGCTTCTAACGATTCAGCAATTCTAAAATATATAATTGTGTGTATGTACAAATGTATGCATGTATACCTAATAAATCAAGAAATTCATTTTCATAAAATTAATATTTTCTGAAGAGAAACACATACTTATTATATTTATCGAATACTAAAATTAGTTTTTCTTAATTACGTCCTCAACTGAATATTGTGCTATGCTAAAACATGCTTTTAAAGTTACTTTCTGTAGCTTAGAAAACTGAAAAATTGCAAACTTAGAAAGTGACGAAAGTAATATTTTTTCAGTTCATACAGTCGTGAACTCTTTATTATTAATAATTTTGTATATCCATATTAAAAATGCATTTAAAAATATAAGATAATATACTAATTGAGGATGCAATAGATATGATGAAATTTCATTTTGACAAGATACAAATTGTATGGAAAATTTTAATGAATTTATTTTTACTTTAGGTTATAAGCTGCAATAAAAATATATGTACCCTCCAAATTACCGATACAACAGGATCACACCAATTTCCTGCAATGCAAAGGTTGTCTATAACAAAGGGTCACGCTTTTATATTAGTATATTCTGTATGTTCTAAACAAAGTCTTGAAGAATTGAAACCAATATGGAACCTTATTAAGGAATTGAAGGTATTGTTATAGTACAAAATACTTGAATTTATTACAACATCTGCTATAAACGAAATCTATGTATAATGAACAAATTATTTGCAGGGCCCCGATATTGAAAATATACCCGTTATGTTGGTGGGAAACAAATGTGATGAGAGCGACGAGCTTCGAAATGTATCCGAAATGGAAGGCAAAGCCCAAGCTGAAAGCTGGAAAGTGTCTTTCATGGAAACATCAGCTAAAACAAATCATAATGTTACAGAGTTATTCCAAGTAAGATTTTATGAAATGTTAATTTAACTAATTAGAGTGTGAGACAATTTACTGTCATTATTTTCAATTAAATTTATCAGGCAGGTCTTAAATTATTCAAAGCCGATAGCTACGGTTGGTGTCGTAGCGTCACAAACAAACTTATTAATTATTTTTTTAACTTACTTTTCATAGAAAATCTCTGCTAAAAAAATAAAAACATAAATTTATAAAGTTGCAGTTAAAAAACTTGTGCACTTACCACCTCAAAATAAATTTTCTATTATTATTAATATGGAATTAAAGCTTGAAGACTCTATTTTAATAATAAATTATAAATTAAAATATTTTTCATTAAGTCTATGCGTAAAGAAAAATATATTCAAAATTAACGAATACCAAAATTCCTAGGCATAAAAAACGTGTACAGAGAAGAAGTTGTTCTGGTAATTCCAAAAAATTAAGAAACTAAAGCAACTGACCATATATTTTGACATTTCCATAGAGATCTGGTAAAAACAAACTTAAGAATTTTTAAAGATAGCTCTTTCAAATCTTTGAGGTCATATTAATTTTTTAGAAAAAGAATTATTGAAAAAATTTCAATTCCGAAGAAAATAAAAGAAAAATAAAAATGTTTAAAATTTAGGTGGCAAAAACTAAAACAAGTAATAAAATTGTTTAATTTCATAAAAATCTTAACAATTAATGGAATATTCTACATTTTGAAAAACAACAGCTCTTCTGTGAGGCATTAGACCTACTAATTTTGTCAATTTCGCCACTCATGAATAAAATTAACACAAACAACATAAGTTGTGTGAGAACCTAGATCATAATCCTTACCGAAAATTGAATGTTGGCACAATTTCCAACAACCTTATGTTAGTTGTTTACAGTACGAGGGAATTTCAACATTTATCCAGTAATGTCCGGAGATTGAGAACATTTGTTCAATTTATAGATTCTGTGGTGTGGAAAGTTGCCGGAGCATAGTATATAATGTGTTGGCTTACTAGATGAGAGCTAGTTGTTCAACGTGTTGCTCAGACATGTCTTTAACATAACGAAATATGAACAAAATTATTCCTTTCGGCGATTTAATCTCAACAGTTTTCTGACAAAAACTGTGAGAGTAAAAAGAATTGTCATGAAAATTGTCTCAAAAATTTTTCATTCAGAGACGACTTTAAAACTGTAGGTACTGTCTCTTGCGGATAAAATTAGCACACACAACATGAGTGATGTGAAAAAATATTACGTAATCCTGAGTAAAGGGTCCTTATTACCAATAAAGTAAATAATTATATGCTGAGGAAAACCAATCATCATAACACTTACTTAGAAACTGTGCTCAAATGAAATACCGGGCAAAGAGTTAGACAGGGAGAGCCATTATAGGAAAATCCTATATAGATTGAGGATAGATAACAATTCGTTTCGGTACATTACTTGAGTACTGATAACAATATAATACACTACAGTACCTCTATGATTTTTTCCCAGGTCATGTAATCTAATTTCTTTACATTTAATTTAAACTCTTTAACGGTTAACAAATATTTCTGGCGTTGGGGCCGTTGAAATGAATAATTCGTAATACGCAAGTTGTATTAGCTTAATTAATAAATATATGTAGTTATAATAAAAATTTCAATTCCAATTTCTCATAGCATTTGTTCTTATATACTTGTAGGAGTTATTGAACTTGGAAAAAACTAGAACTGTGTCTTTGCAGCTTGATAACAAAACTAAAAAGAAACAGAAGAAAGAGAAGAAAAATAAAGAAAGCAATGGTGCCATATCTGAAAATGGAGAAGGAAGTACAAGTGGTCCTAAAGAAAAGTGCCATCTTATGTAAAACAGATATTATCCTCCAATTAGTTGATGTGCGTTGACCATCACAAAAGTTTAACAACAAATATATTGAGAATATGCTTAATGCATTAGTGAGTGAATTTTAATGAAGAGAGTGCGTTTTGCCAATTATGGCGCTTTATTTCGCCAAATATATATACTCGTTTTTTTAATACATAGTTTTATTGTTAAATGTAATCTTTGGTATGATTTAAGGCAAGAAAATACTCGTTTAAAACCAAAATGTATAAATTGTTCTGCTTTGATAATTAATACTATTTTACTTTTGTTTTGCACTATAAATTGCCGCTTAGAAAACACTGCATATTGATTGTATCAATTCCATTTCTTTTTTAAGTTTCAAATCGCACAATTAAAAAATCACAACACTCGAAATTAATCACTTACTAACACCTAAAAATCACAAATTTTCTGTAATAACTCAAAAGATAACAATTGACATACATATCAATCTCTTTTTTATTTTTAAAGACATCAATTATTATTACTATTATAAAATATTATTTCGTTATTCTTCAACGTTTTGTTGATAAACAATAGTTTATTTTTTAATAATTTGGAATGTATTTTTCCAAAAAATAAAAATTATTTATTTTTTTTATTTATTTCGCTACTATCATGTGTATATAAATTTAATTTTATTGTTATACAAAGATTGTTAATTAAAAAAAATAGTAATTTGTTACGATTTTCTGAAGAATATACACATAGAAGTTATGATATGTTGGATAAAATTAAGAAAATTTCTTAAAAATTTACCCCAATCTTTAAAACAAATTAGGATTTAAAATAAAAAATATTAACGTAACTGCTGCTATTGAATTTAATTCCTATAAATTTCTAAAGAATACCAATAACGTTAAAGAATACCAGTAACATTAAAAGTGGCAAGTTAATACATTAATTAAATGATTGATTTTAATTAAAAAATATGAATTACTAACATGTATATACATACTTACATATATATTATTTAAATCTTAGTGATTAAAATACAAATTATCAAACTAAAAATTTTAAGAAAGAACAATTAAAATCCAACAATAGAAAAGTAAAGTTTATAGTAAAGTTTCTTTGCAGTTTATCCATCCTACATATTTATCTATTCAGTACTCATCTAAGTTAACACATAACTACAACACACTATTTTTTAATTTTCTGTAATTATTTAAATTTATCGTAATTAAGAATCTAAATGCGATTTAGACAAAATGTTAAATGATCGCAGCTAAACCGGATTATTAAAATATGTTGATTTAGCGTCCGTCAGGTCCATTCTATTTCATCTTTTTTATACTCTCATCGATATAAAAATTGTTTAAGAATTGATAATTGGTATACGTGCAGTTGCGTTTTATACAAATATATACATATACAATTGTATCATACATACAACATAAAAAAGTTTTCGAATACTCTTTATTCCTTGGAGTCTTGTAGTATTCAATTTGATTTAAAGATGTCTGTATTTTCACTGAATTACCACCTGTTCATTCTTCTGTTTAATAAATGATTTTCACTATAGGTAACTATCATAGTAAAGTTTGGCAAATATAAGTTAAAATGTAATTATTTGTATTTCGTTGATAAAAATTATTTTTTGTAAAAGGGTTGGTAGTTGGATAGGTTGGTATGTACACTTATCATAAAAGTATAAAATAAAGATAAACAATAAGTGATATTTAGGTTAAATCATTTCCTAAAACAATTTTTCTAATTCCTCAAAATAAATTTAATCATCAACTCAAATTCTAAATATTTATTTCCAAAGGTATACCACACGCATCATTTTGTGTTTAAAATTTCAATTCGGGGTTCTTATTGAAATAGTACACTATTTCACAGTGTATATTAATTTGAATAAATTTAACTTACATTACACAACATGACTTCAGTTAAAAATAAATTATTTACATACTATTCCAAATGAAGCAATGTCAGTCACACTATGTAGAAAGAATTTATTTTTGTTGTATATAAATATTATAAACTTTTAATGATTTACTAGTTATACACATACATATTTGGACAAGGATTTTTTCTTTACAACTTTAGTAAACTTTTCAAGAAAGTAACAGTAATATTCCCAAAAATATATATTTATATAATTATAGTATTCAACAAAAGAGTAATTAATATCTTTCTTCAAACATAATCGACATATTTTTTATTACCGATGGCATCCAATTTAGAGCTTGGACTAAATACAAAAACAGTTTTGTTGAATAATCTTATTGTTCGTATTACTGTGCCTTATATTCGTTTAGGTAAATTCTTTAAATCCATTCAAGGTTTACAGAGACTTTTTAAAACCGATTTCTTTTACTTTAAATCCACAACTAAATATGTATTTACCATTTTAAAGTCAATAACATTTAATAACATAACATACATATAAAAATATTGGTTGCTGAATACATAATATAAAGAAGACATACCTTTAATTCAAATATATTTTTAAGTGTAATTAGACAGTTCTATAGAACGTAATTTAATATTTATTATATACATTCACATACGAAAGTAATCAAAAAAAATCCACCTTTAAAATTAAAATAAGGAAATAGTTTTTTTTTTGCTTTTTATTAACAATAGTTTCGTAGGAATTAGTTAGATTTAATTATTAGATACTTTATGTAATAAGTATAAAAAAGCTTTAATCAGACAAAAAAAATAATTGCTAGTAATTTTGTTAAAAAATATTAAATTCATTAAGTAAACCATTTTTTTGATTTTATAGATTTATTACCATATAATGCTCATATATTCGCTATAAATAAACCAATTATTTCAAATTGACTTTTGTTATAAAAATCCATTTCGATAGAGGACCAATATTTTGAATAAGAACAGCTTTTAATTTTCGACTATTGAATTTTATGTTTCAATCGTTACTATTTCTGTTAGTTTAAATAAAAAATTAAATTATAAAAATAAGTATAGTTCATCATGTAAATTACAATAATTATGAGATATAATTGTAAAAATGCATATAACATACAACGAATATAAAATTTGCTTAATAATATGTGTTTTCTTTATTAACTAAGTATTTAATAAAGTAAAAAAAATTTTGAACCTTCGTCGTAATTTAATTTTACAGTTGTGCTTAAAATAATTGGTTTAATCTACTATTTGAATTTTATTTAATCGGAATTTTGTTTCGAAAATATTAGCAACAACAAATACTCTACTCTATACGCTACTATCAGCATTTATCAGTTAATTGCAGAATTCGTAATGCTGATGACAACTAACTAAGAAGAATGGGTAATCTTATTGCACCCAATAATTGCTCTCTGTATCAGCATTTATCTACAACATGGCAACAACAACAAAAATGTTACGAAATTACATTATCATATTTTTTTAAACGTTCTTGTATAATTTGAAAGAATATATTGAATAAGAAAAATGATTTTAATTGAAATTATTTTTTTATATGCCCTAATTCATTGTTTAAGTATAATTAATTTCTTCATAATGCTTTAATTAGATATATTAATTAAACTTAAGCTTCTTAAAGAACTTATTTTATAAGTAAAAAAATTTTATGTAGTCCTTAAAGCGTTGATGAAATAAAATTTAATCGAAAAAATTTAGTTTGGAAAATATACAACCTTAATACTACATACATATGTTGATATACTTAATATATAACATATTTCTATTTAAATAATTATTATATGTACAACTATTATATAAAAAAGTAATAACAATTACATTCAAAATATAAAACAAAATTAAACAAAATTAATCGAAAATTATTTTTAATGTATTTTTATTTAATTTTCAATTGTAGCACTTAATAAAACATGGGTACGAAAAAATTGAACTTCACATAAATTCAGCAGTTAGAATCACATTCAGTAAACATGAGAATACATATAAACAAGAAGTATGCAATTATTTTAAAACTTGTATTTAATTTTTTAATAACTTAATATAATTAATATACAATTAAAACACTCAGTTAAATAATAAAAAAAAAATATCAAAAGTAAAACTTTGTAAAAGGTTTAAATAAAATTATGTAAATTAGATATCACTATCGTATAGTTAACATTCTTCTAGTACAATAAAATTATAAAGAGCTACGATCCCTCAGGCAAATCTTCTAGTGTATCATCTGCATTCTCCTCTAATAACTCTGACTTCGAATTATTATTTTGCAATATTTTTTTTATTGTACTTTCATCTTTACTTGGAGTGCTTATCTTCGGGCAATCTATTGCTTCTTTAACTTCTTCTACCCCTGATACTGCAGTTATTGGTGCCGCATTCTGATAAGATGGTGCATTGATTGCATTAAGCAATAACTTTAAATTTTCTCCAGATATACGATCTTCGTTATATGAACTTTGTGTATTAGGTAAATGCGTTATCTGGGGTCCATTTGGATTTTTATGTACAAACCACGCCGAAGGACTTAATATGTATTTAAATGTGAGCTTTAATATGTAGCAAATTATGCATATTAAGAGAACTCCTGAAATAATATTATATGGAAAACTTAGTGATCCATTAAGCGTTGTTAATGTTGCAGAACATTGTTCAAGCAACACTTGCAAATATTTAAGGAATATGTCGTTGAAGTACATTATGAACACGTGATCTGGTCGGCAAACGCCTAAAGATAATTTTGCAGAGTTCCTGTAAATTAATAAAAATAATTATAAACATGTCATATTATATAATATAATGTGTACTTGAGTTGCTGATATTCCAAGTCCTGAGTTTCACCACTAGAAAAAAAACCTTTTACAAAATTAATAAACCTTGATCCCTTATTAATTTCTTGCTCTCCCTTAGACTGCTTCGAAAGCTCGAACATTTCATTAATTTCCATTTCCTTTGATAAATTAATATTAAATATAAAAAAAATATTTTGAAATTTCAATTCTTAATTACCCGATTGCATTCCAAATATGTATGAAGATAACCGTATATAAAAATGCTGCCACAAATCAGTGTTAAGAAACCAACATTCAAGCGATTATTAATGACGTAAATAATTAATATAACGGCAGTAACAACCAGAAGAAACCGTATCTGATAACAATATGAATATATTTCGATTTTTATTGTAATATTTAACTCCACAGTATTTCTCAATATTTATTTTTATTATGTTTGTAGTATAATAAATACCTCAGACATCTTTGTTAATTGTAACACTTTGTAAAGTAACTGAAACATTGATGATATAAAATCCGATGATTCGTCCTCTGTATGAAGTCGTTGACCATCACAGTACTTATTAGGAACGCGTACATTTTCAAATATACTTGTTAGTATGTTATCTAAATCTCGTGGATCATTCAATTGTTCTAATTTTTCCAGTTGAGACGAATAAAGAGTGAATGTAAGCGTTCTTTCGTATAATTGTAATTTAGATTCATACTAAAAATATAGGAAAACATTGAAATATTTAACAAGTACAAACGTATTCAATGTAAAAAATCAAAAAATGGGCATAAAGTGCATAAAAATTAAGCAAATATTTTTTTGCGTTTTTTATAACATTCAGATACTATTAGAAATGTATTTTTATTTTTCAACTTATTAATATTAAATTTCTAATATTTGTTAGACTTAATAATAAAAACGAATGACTAATTGAACAAATTAAAAGCTGTTAATAATTTCTTCCCACTCACACCACTTATGTTGTATGCGTTAATTTTTATACTTGAGTGGCAGTACCTACAGTTTAAAGTCGACTCCGAACGACAGATTTTTTTGTAAACTTTTCATGACAATTTTATTTACTCTCAGCATTTTTGCCAGAAATCTAATGGGAGGAAGTCGCCGAAAAAATATTGTTTTTTGATATTTCGTTTTGTTGGAGATGTCTGACCTGGGGTTTGAATCGTGGCCACACGTCTAATAAGACAATACACTGCTCACTAGACTATCACGACTACAAATCCATACCATAATATTAATTATATTAGCTCCTTAGAGACTGCAAATGTTTCTTGTATATTCGAATTTTATAATCATTTTAATTATATTTGAAAAGAAAAATTCAAAATCAATAGTATGATGAACACTATGGTACAAAAAATAAGAGTCTACAAAAGCTGTGGTAAGAATCCGAGGCTGTCTTAGCTACAAAACTTGTCAAGTTATTTACCATATATACAAACTGTTTCTAAACAAAGTAGGTACATATATATCCAATTTGGGTGTCCTGTTAGTCTACTGGGTGTTGTAATAGACCATTAACGAGAGGTTCCTGAGTATGATTACCAACAGAGATTCTGGTCTCTTACACTACAACGAGCATAAGATCTAAGCTCTTAAGCTCGTAATAATTAGACATAATTTATATTTTTATTTTAGTTAGTAAATAGTAAGATAATAAATACATTTACATTTGTTGTTTTAAATATAAGACTCACTGGTATTATCCTACCTTCTTCAATTATTTTAGACGTATTCATTACTTTATGGGCCTGTTATTGTAAGACGTTCGTCTATTTTTGTAGAAAATAGACAGGATATACGTCTGATTATATTGCATAGTGCATCTACCCATAAAACTAATTTTGAAATTTATATGTCCGGCACAGTAACATTACAAAATGATGCTCATATTCTATGATGTCATCAAATTTTACGTACCTTCAAATATTTTCTATTAAACAACATTGTTATGAGTTTTTTTAAATAAATTATTGTAGCAACATCCTCCGCACTTTTTTGTACTCCAGCATCAGATTTTTCGTCTTTAGCACTTGCAGCTGTATCTTCCGAACATTTACAGCATTTTCCAAGTAGAGACGGTAGTGAGTTTGAACTGAGATAGTCTCTAGTCCAGGCATCTGGATCCATCCAAGAGTCTTCACCATTATCATATTCATCTCCACTTGCACAAGCTATGAAACTGGCCAATATAATCAGTAGTAATGGGAAAAAATAATTTAAGCACTTGCGTTTCATTTCTATACTGTAATAAATTTATAAAAATCAACGTAAAACTCGGATCACCACTGTAAAATGCAATAGCAAAACAAAGAGCGCGAAATACAACTACATAGGGTTACCAAGTCAGTTTTTAGTTTAGTTTCATAGGTAATTCTGTGGATACAAAAAATATAGAATTTTATTAAAAATTTATATACATTTTTGTTAACACCATTTGGATACCTATTTCAAAGTGGCGACAAGGGGAGATAACCCTATTTGTTAATTTGTTAATTCATTATTTATTTACAGTAAGAAAGTAATATAATTTGCCCCTAAACTCAATCAATGCACAATCTATAACTAGAGCTGATGCAAGCGGCAATATTTGAGCAAAATATTTCAACAAAATTATATCATGAGGATAATTCAATCTAAAATTTGATACCATTGTAACCTGAGTTATCATAAACTTTCATTTGACTTTATCAAAAATTCGTTCCTATCATTTTATTTCATTTCAATAATTGTAATTTTTAAATTTGTAAATTTATATTTGTGGCCATAATAAGTTATCAAGTTCCACAATTTGTGCTGTATAATAAACTGAAAATATGACATATTTCATTTTGTTGAGATGTCTGACCTGGAGTTTAACCCGTGCTCGCTTTTAATAAGTCAACACACTACTTACTAGACATCTAGTAAATATTTGTTGAAAGGTATAAGCTCTACTTTATATAATCTTTTACTTGGCCTAAGAGTAGAAATTCGTATTAAATTAATCTGCAAACAGCAAAATAAAATCATTCAACCTCAGATTAAACAAATCCTCGTAAATTTAAACTAAAGTTATCTCAATACCGTTTCGACATTTTTTCAGACAAATATTTGTTCAAATATTTTGAGACTGACCTTTATTACAGAAAATAATACAAAAAAATTAAAATATTAATTTTAAATTATATAATTCGGATATATTTACAATTTATTTCTTTTTGTGTTTTTTCGCATCTTTAGCTAGTTCTAGTCCTAAAATACATTTAGGCGGTATTTTGTAAGTTTCAGTTAAAAGATTATAAACAAAACGAATTTGATTTCCTTGTATTTGTAGCATCTCTCGATTTTGATTTGGCAGTGTAACAATTGTTGTACTTGCTGCAGCTCCTTGCTTACACAACTTTATAAACTCGGCCAAAATTATACCATAACACTCAATATTACTAACCAATGTTACTTTTTTATTTCCCGACCTTGTAGCTAAGGACATTTGTATCAATGGTTTATTACTCTTTATGTCTTTGACAGTGCACATCTGATAGGAGTGATCCATTTTAGATAGAACAGCGTTAGTAATTTTACTAAGACTTGCAACTTTAGCATTACAAATTTTTTCCAGGCATTCATCCAAAATAAAGGATTTGTCCTCATGTTGAGGATCTTTTGAGATTACTAAATTTTGTTTGTTTATATATTCCCTTACAATTTTTTTTATTTGAGATGCAGGGATTGCTTCACCCCTTTTATAATTTAGTTTAGTATATAAATGGGCAGTGGCATCTGTAACAGTATACAATTCAGTTAGTTCAGCATGAAATAGAGGATTATCCAAGGAACCATCAGTTGATCCAGTTGATTTTTTATAGTCTGTAATAAAATTCACCAACTCTGGGTGGTCAAAGTCAATAGAAATAATTTTATCAACGCCTTTGCTCTCTTCACGAACTACAATAAAACCTTCATCTACCATTTCATTCAGAAAATTAGAAAGCTTTTTATATTTAGTCTTCTTCAAATCCAGTTGTTCCTGCGCTTCTGGTACTACATATAATCGGAAAAAATTGCTTGTAAGTAGAGGTAACTGAAGTTTTTTACCATTATTCTTTAGTGCTGACAGAAACGCATGCTTAAGCAAAATTTCAGGGGTATACTCATTTTTCTCATCTTTATCGGTTTCCACAGTATCACTGAAATCGTTTTCCAGCTTCACATCTTTCGAAGTCGTAAGTGTTGGTTCTACTATCTCGGTAATTGAAATATTTTTCACTTGATTGATCACTTCACAATACGTCTCGCCTGCTTTTGGCTCACTTAGTTTTTTGTGTGGCTTTGTACAATCTAACGCTGGAAAGTCGTCATCTGTCAATTTAGTACTTACGAATTGGGGAACTTGTTGAGCTAATGATGGTTCAATTCCCCACAATTTATCTCCAAACAGATGTAATATTTTCACTCCCACTCCATGTCCGCCACACATATATAAATCGTCGCTTGATCTTGGTAAGTACCCGACTCCTACTGCTGACTTATTAGACGTCAAATTTACGCCAACTGCGGCAATTTTATTATAAAAAAAATTAATATAATTCCCTTACCATCGTTAGTAAATGTATTAAAAACTTAATCTTACCCAATTGTCCTTTCTTATAGTGTCCGTATATATTCATTCCAGTACCTTGAGGTATTACCCCAGGTAACATCAGGTCAGCTCCGTTACTTAGTTTTGGTAGTACAGCCGCATGAGTTGTAAACAGCGGTAGCAGATCCGTTACCTCAAGTAGAAAAGATATAATTTCATGACTAATGACAGTCTCATATTGGATTACCATACCTGCCACAGACTATAAATTGTTGGAACTAATTTGTTTTCTTCGTATTCAAAAAACATTGGCAACTTATCAGCGCAATAGACGTTTGTCTGAATATCTCCATAAGTAATCAATTTTATGACACTCACATTTGATTTTGGGGGAATTAGAAGATCTGGGATTGTATTAGGGAATTCTTTTTGAATACGTTGCCTAAGCTTCTTTACATCTGAAGTCTTAAGGGGTGTATTGTTTTTTATTTTAAAAGGTTTCAGAAACATCGTCAGGATTTCCTTATTTCGTTGTGTTACGAAAATAGTGTTTAATAAATGGTATGTTTATATCACAAAACACAGTTTATATATTATTGCAATGTGCGAAATCTGAATGTTTAAATTGCCAACCATGTATACGTTTTTAAATGAGAAAACAATGTTGTTAACTCAGCGATTTTAAGCGCTTTTTAGTGACATTGAAATTTTTTTACTAGTAACATAACAAAAACGTAAGAAATTTATTTTAATCAATTAATTGATAAACAGGCAAATATTTTCAATTTCAATTTCAATTTCAAATAAAACTTAGGTAAACAAAGATGATGAATAAACGTTTATTAAATCTGTTATCTACATGTCATATTTCGTGATTTTATCTCAACCGTTTTGATTTGTGGTTATAAAACTTATTCCTACGTGTTCGAAATTGTTTTCAACGAATCGTTTAGCTGATATAATGCAACAAATTTTCTTCTTGGGAACAGAAATTTATTTCTCAACAAATTTTTCAAAATTGTAATATTGGACAAACGCTGCATTGTGTCTCTTCACATTTTTCTAATAAAATTATATTTAATTACTCTGAAAGTAATACATTACATTTATTAAATATAAACACTTTTATAGTAATTTCTACTAAGTTTGTTATGCAAAATAATAAATAAACGACTATGTATTTAAGAAGCATCTACAAGTGCAGTATATGATGATCAGAGAGATTTATATTAAATGCCACAATTTATTTGGCTTTGCCCTGGGCAGCAACTGCTTCCATAGCTTTTCTTACAGTTTCCTCATCACCCAAGAATTTCATAGAAACCACTGGTTTGAAGTTCTCATCCAATTCATAAACAAAGGGAATGCCAGTGGGTAAATTTAATCCCATAATAGCATCTTCAGACAAATCTAATATATTTAAGAAAAATAAATTAAAAAAATGGTCCAAAAAATGTTTCATTCACAAACAACTTACTATCCAAGTGCTTAACGATGCCGCGCAAGCTATTACCGTGAGCAGCAATCAAAATGCGTTTGCCTTCTTTCATTTGAGGAATAATAACGTCATTCCAATAAGGAAGTGTACGTTCAATAGTTAGTTTTAAAGATTCAAACATTGGAAATTCATCCGGTTTAGGTTCGGCAGCATAGCGCGCATCTTTAACGATATTATCGTAGTAAGGATGGCCAGGCTCCATTGGTGGTGGAGGAGTGTCAAAACTACGACGCCAAATTTTTACTTGTTCCTCTCCGTACTTGGCAGCGGTTTCGGCTTTGTTTAAACCTGTTAGACCACCATAATGACGCTCATTCAAACGCCAGGTTTTGCATACAGGAATGTCTGTTTGACCGATTTTGCTTAGAATAGCTTGCAAGGTACATTGGGCACGAGTCAAAACAGAAGTATGAGCAATATCAAACTTCAGTCCGGCAGCCTTTACAGCTTCGCCAGCAGCCTCTGCTTCCTTCTTACCTAAAACGACCAATTGTAACAAAATACATATGCATGAATGTATTTCATAATCATTTCTGATTCTATAATCACTTTACCATTTTCGCTTAAATCAGCATCATACCATCCGCAGAATTGATTTTTAAGATTCCATTCGGATTCGCCATGGCGCACCATGACAATCTTATATTTGCCAGCAGCCATTTTCTGAGAACAATTTTTGGTTAAAAAACGCGAAACTATAGCACAACCTACAGAAGGTAACAGAACGGTTCCACCTTCTACAATAGTCCTCACGGTAAACTGAGCAAAAGTAGTGCCTGATTTGACCTTAATCATTGCTCACAAGGTCATTTGAAATTTTTCCAATTTTAATTACATATACAAAAGTTCTCTTACTTGGCACCACTCTCAACAATATTTCATATAAGCGAATTAATATTAAAGCAAGTGTCAAAAATAATTTGTTATACATGTTTCGCATTGATTTGTTTAAAAATTATAAGCATTAAATTAAAAACTATGGGTCTGTCAAGACTAGATATTTATAAACACACAATAGAAGTAAGTGTCAAAGTAACCTAAATGTCAAACAATGGTAAACAAGAACTTACAACAAAGGAATTATATGAAGGGGAATAGTTCTTTGTTCAAAAATCTGCCTCTTTTGTGTAAGAATATTTCCAAATGGACAATTCAATTGTTAAGATATCAAGCAGTTGGACGCATATTGGAGGATGTTTGTTTTCCCAAGCCTTTAAATTATTTCCAGCTGATCCAGATATATTTAACAGGTAAATAAATTGCATTTTTAAAATCAAATGCATGTACACTCATACGTATGTGACTTGATTTCAGACCCGATTTGAACGAGATTGTTGATGAGGAAAAGTCTTTGCTTTTAACTAAAGCTGACTCTTCAGAAAATTGTGAACTTTTTATAGAATTATATTCCGAATATAAAATACAATCTGTGTCGTTGGTATGTAATGTTTCCAAAATTGAAATATTCTTTGGCCCAATAAAAGAATATTTGCAGACAGTTCATGGAGTTATAACGGATGATTCGGATGATCAATTCAAAAGCTATCGATATGATATAGAAGTGGAAAGGTCAGGGATTACAAATTTGGTGTTAAAGGTGACAACCATTTGTCATTAATATCTAACATTGTTTTAAAAATTTTTGTTATTAGTTTTTAACACATTCCAGTGATGTTTGCATTTTTGGTATAATATTATATATTGCCCCTAATCCAAACGGAATTACAACATTATTGCCAAACACAAACTCATATTTGAATACCGCTAATATTCAAAATAAGCAGTTATTAGAAGTTATAAAAAACACGAAAATATTATCAAATCCTACAAATAGTAACTCCGAAACATTTAAAGGATTTAAAAATTTGAGCATTGATGATGAAAAACCATCTTCCACGAGGCAGTTAACAAATGATGTCATAAGTCAATTGAAATTTTACATTGATGAACGGTTTAAAGAAGTCGAAGAACGTTTAAAAAGGCGACTAGATATAATGGAAGAGAGACAAATGCATAAACTAGATGATATATTAGCTAGAATACAGCAGTTCAAATAAAAATCTTTACACATGTTGTAGATAGAGTGTACAATAAGTGAAAGTAAATATTTTTGTAAATTTTTTTATAAAAATAAATTTGGAATAATATTGGAATTAACTGTTTATAAACGCAAAAAGCCATTACGTTTCGTAACGTTATTAATACTATTATTAAGGCCAAATACAAATTTAAATCCTTTTATAAAAATAAAGATTTGTTTATAAATCCGAAAGCGAAAACTTTATATTTTGAGACAAAGTATTAATTTTATTTACTTTATTTTCTTATTTTTAATTTACAAAAATTCAGTATAATGTATGCAAGTATTTAAAATAAAGTAATAATTACAACAGCAAGATCGTACAAACATATTTTAGTGTAATACATTATCAAGCGATGTTTACAGAATTAAACAAAACACAATAATATAGCTATACAGGTTTTATAGATATATTGTAGACAAATATAATATTTGCGGCTACTCATTCACTGCTTATGACATATTGACAATAAAGTATCATGTAGTTTTGGTGGCTACTAATCAGATTCAGAGTCATTAGAATCGATCCCAGTGGCTCTACCTCTTACATTTTCATTTGGGGGATCATAATAATGTAATTGCTTACGCCATATTCTAATTAGGCCGTCAAATGCTCGTCGACTGTATTTACCATACTTGTTTGGTGTACGTGGATGATCACGAGTCCTTTCAGATCGAGGAACCATTTCTACATAACGCTCATAAGCAACAGTATTTTTACCATAATCAATTTGCTTCTGGCGTCTAGACAAGATAGCAGGATCCGACTCGGCATAAGTGGATGAAGATGACGATGACGATGTAAAACTATTTTGTCTAATACGTTTCTCATTTTTACGACTACTAAAGTACCGTCCACCAGTGTCACCTTCATTACTACTACTACTACCGCAACTACTATTGGGACTATTTGAACGACTTTCCAAGCTTGGCGTTTGTGAATGACGTCGTTTATATGGAGTTTTTAATTTCGCCTCCTTAACAAGTTTTTCATATTTTTGTTCATTTACACCATCTAAGAACTCTAAAGAAATATCGCGACGAGAATCGTTCGCCTCTAATAAGCTGCTATTAGCTGAACTTTTAGACTGCAAACAGAGAAATCAAATAATAGATTATTTCGCTTTCCATAACAAGTTAAACTCACTTGTGCATTAACTTCTTTAGCTGAAGCGCGGCTTACTGCAACAATTTTATTTTTTTCCATTGATATTATTTTTTCACAAATGAACATTCTAAATACAACCTTAAAAGAAAACAAGATTTTATACCATATGTATTCACTAACAATTTAACTAAGCCTATGTTTCCAACCCATGTAACAACAATAAAATAAAAATACACTATGAAACCATAGTGCTTTTGCTTTTCTTCCAAATTCGCGCGTTTTTTTTTTTTCATTAAGTTTACTCTTCCGAATTCGCATTTTGTCAACTATTCTTTATACAAATTTTTACAGAGTTGTATTACGCTGGAAATAAGAATAGAGAGGCTAATTTAGCTGTTTTATATATATTGATGAAACCATAAAAGTTTAATTATAAGTCAGTTACTAATATCATTGTAGTCTGAGGAAGATTATTTTGTGGTAATGATGAGTTTTATAAATTTCAACAAAATACCTGGGAATCTGAAATTCTTGAATTTTTAAACATAGTATTTACCACGTGTAGTAATTCAATAAGACTTTATTAATTAATTTAAGAGACATACCTGCATAGAAGTTAGTGGAGAAGGAAATCGTCTAAGCAATGTCCGTGTTGAATCCTTCTAAGTCCGAAGACCTATTAGACACTATGTATCATTGAGACTTTCTAAAGTCCCTTCTGCAAGGAATTTATGAATTGCTTGTAGTTATGTCTGATTTGCTAATTTGTAAAGATATCCAAAATACGACTAAAAACAAATCTATATTCAAGTAATGTTACTTGTCAGTTTTTCGACAACGCAAATTGGGTCAATTGAAACGTATTGAACTAAACACGGAAAGAGTAAAATTTAATAATACACGATTTAATAGATATTTCTATGTTTTTATTAAGCTTTGATGTCGACACATGGATTTAGTGTAACGGTTGCTGATATATTTATAAAATTATTTTCTTTGAAAAGTACACAATCTTGTTTCTTTAATCTTCAATATATTCGAATGGCTCTGGGGGTTCTGGTTCTTTAACATCGTCATTCTTTGGCCCATATGCAGCTACAGGTTCTACTAATTTTTGTTCCTTTGTTTTGCCAGTGTGTTGCATAACTATTATTCCGCCAATTGTTACATCTTTCAATGGAACATAGGACTGGTTTTCTGCAACACTTAGAACTTTAAGTTGTTGCCGCATGACGCGTGCAGGATTTTCTAAAATTTCAAATTTGGGCTCCTTTTCTTGTTTCTCTTTTTCATCCTTTTTCTCTTTTTCTTTTTCCGACGAATTTTCACCTTTATCCTTTTCATCATCTTTCTTAAATTCTACCTTCTTCTTTTTGTCATCAGTTTTCTCAGACTTGTCATCAGACTTCGTCTTATCATCTTCTTTTTTAGAACTTGAAGCGGTTGTATCCTTATTCTCTTCATCAACATCCATCTTATCCTCTTCTTTTTTATCAGCAGTTTCACGCCGTTTTTGCCTAGCTGCAATAGACAAAACAGCCGTTGCAACCTTTTCACGTTCCTCAGATTTTTTTTCCTCTAAGGGTGCCGGATACGCATACATTGACGGTCTAGCTGACGACTTAAATTTCATTTGCGGCATTTTTAAATCAGAATTAAGACCAATAACACAGGTTGGTATAAAAGCTAATGATAGAGCATGAGCCAAAGGGAACCAATACCAATACTGAGTAAAAACAAGAGAACCAACAACGGCTTGCAAGTTCGTATGGCCAGTACGAGATTGCAATGACAATGTGCAGTTTCTGCCGCCAGCATCAATTATGCCTTGTGCCAAAATAGCTCCAAATTTAGCCATAACATCTTCGTGTTTATTACAAATAACTTCATCATAAAGAGAACGGAAGAATGTTGTTTTCGGACATGTTTGATCTGTATGTTGAATAAGTATCATAGCGGAGGCAATTAAAGCACCTTGACGAACAAAATTTACAGGGTCCAAGCGAGCCATTGGTTCTAATAAAGCAATAGCATCTCTCAAACCTGTTCCAGCACAAGCAATTCCAAGGGCCATAGCAGCACCATACCGGACGTGAGGGTTATACGATTCAGCCAACAAACTGACAACAGATGGACATTGCTCTGGTGTACGAAACAATATGAAACCAATTGCAGTAACAGCTGCACGTCTCACATCGTCATTAACATCGGACACCGCGACATGTAGAAGCTTTCGGATTGCTTTGTTGCTGCCAGTTCCATTGTAAGCCATAGCTATTGTATACATACCAGAACGTCTTAGAACTGGATCCTTATCAGTCGAAAGGCTTGTAATTAAGGGGTCAGCTTCTTCAAGGCGAGCAAACATTGTCAAAGAAATACCAACGGCTAAACCTCGTAATATTTTTTCATGTTGAGTTTCTTGGGCGTAGGATACCATATCTTCAATAGCTTGTGCATTTTTTGAACCCAACATTACCATACCCATTGCAATGCCAGCGGCTTCTCCAGTAACGGCATCGTCTTGATATAAATTAAACTTCAGTTGTTCATACAAATCCTGACGATGAGTTCCCATTGCTGCTAATCCTAAACCTAAACATCCTCCGTGACGAATATTTTCGTTTTGGGCGTCTTTTAATTGCTGTAGTAAGTAGTCGATAATGTTGGCCCCGTGATTAGCATGTATTAATCCAAGAGCATACAATCCACCGCCTTCAGAGTAACCAGAACTAGGACCAGCTTCTTTAGGCAAATAGCTTTGCATCAATGCTAATGAATCTTTTTCGTGACCCCTGTGTATAACACCCAATGATGCCGTCGCTGTCAATTTAGCCCAATTCGTTGCTCGTGCCAACCAATCAAGATTATCTCGTAAGAATTGATCTGAAGTTGTTCCACTATGCATGAAACCGTTGGCAATTACCGTAGCTGTATGACAGATGGAAACACGTACTGCTTCCTTAGTTGCTCTTAAAATTTGCAAATCAGCATGATTGCTACGAATAAGAAATTGTAACTGTAAATCGATTGTTACTTCCCCAGAGAGAATAGAAATGAGTTTTTCAATATTCTTCTGATGAGCTTTCTCGGAATCGTTTAGAGAATCAACGGTGCGTTCGATTTTTGAATCGCCTAAAATAAAATACAATAAATGATGCTGATTAAAATATTTAAATTTGTAATTAAATCAAATACCATCAGTTTCTTCTGATTTATTGGTCTCTTCCTTGGCTTTTTCTTCGTCGGTTTTCGAAGAATTACTTGTGCCTTGCGGTTTAAAAGTACTGGGAAGTGCGGTAGGAATTGGTGCAGTTTCTTTAAGAGCTTGTAGAACATTTCCCAAAAACTCTTGAGTTGCTGATTCATATAAATCAAAAGCAATTTGATAAGCCATTAAGTTGTTAGCTTCTTTAGACGACCTAGTTAGGTTATCTAGCACTTCTGCAACGGCTAGAGGGTCCTCTAAGAAAATTAAACATTGGCACATATTTACGTAGTCTGGTACACCTAAATCGCGATACAATCCAACTAAGCATCGCAGCACTTCATTTCGAAAACCGCGATTTTGTATCAGGGACATAGTTACATTGTAAGCATATGCCAACATACCGCCCACATCATCTGATTTCATTATAGAAACTTCAAAAATATCCATGCGTCTAGTTTCCAATGCAATGCCCAAAGCTTGACGATATTGACCATCATCTAAACAACGTTGAATCATTCTATTAACAATCGCTTCTAAACGTGCATCGACTGGTTTAGCTTCCTTTGGATTTTCAATGAAAGACACCCGTTGTGCAATATAAAAATCAATGCATTTAGCAATAATCGTTTCAGTATATTCATTACGAGCATTAACGTTGAACAAATCTCCAGCTCCTAAAGCATATGTAAGAGCATCTTCAAAAGAACCCAAATGATAAAAAACCTTAGAAGCGACCATTCCAGCCAATTTATTTTCGGGAAAACTTCTATCTTCATGTAGCATTTCTATCTTTTCTATCGACTCAGAAATTTCAGGCCAAAATTCATCAACAATGTGATCCAGTTTCTTCAAGGCAAATACCTTTAAATCAGGCATTGGCTCATCGAGCAGCGATATTATACCAGCAGCTGAAGTAAGACTCATTTTGCTGAGTTATGGTCTACAAAAATTTTATAGCAGCTAATTAGAATGGTTGTACAGTCCTATTGCAAAAACAAACTAACCTCAATATCAGTAACAAAGACTTTTGTTTCTTTTGAAATCTGCGTTTATCAAGTATTTATATTTAATACTAACTAAGGTTTTATTTAATATTTTCAATATTTTTACTTTATTTTAAATTTTATTCACACAATAATGACGATGTTAAAAACAATTTACTTGACTCAAGAAAATGCAAAATCACTTTGTTGTATTCAAATTTTATCAACATGACATTTGTTATTTATAACAGGGTTACATTTTATAGTAGTTTTATTATACATACTAAACATTTTCAATTTATCTGTCTTTTATCCAGCATGTTTTTTATCCTACTGTTTTCAATAATTGACCAATTCAGTTTCGGTATATGATAAATAATATAAATTTAAAATTGAAAACATCTACAGGTTAAACATTAAAATGTTGTACAAACTAAACTTTATTCTATTTAAGTGTACGTTTATTGATAGAACAGAGACACAAACCACAATCTAATTCGCATTACTTGTCCCGCATATAATTATTGCTATCAGTGTTGCCAGCAAAAAAAATATTGTAACCAACATTTGTGAAAAAAAATCACCAAATAAGAAAAAATATAACCAAAATTAAATTCGCAGCTTTTTTATTTCTTTCAAATTTAAATTATAATTAAATACAACAGAGTAGAAAAACAAAACTAACAACATAAAATTTAAGTCATACTAATTAATAAATTTTAACAAACAAAAGCTTTTTTATAAGAAAAATAAATAGCCAAAACCGGAAAAATTTACACATCTATACATTGAACAAAAAAGTAATCAACTTTGGTTAGAAATTATGTATAAATAATACCTTTCATATTAAGTTGACAGCAAAAGTTTAGTTAATTGAAGAGGAATTCATTCGTCCATTATTTATTTGTCTTTGAATAGGTAAAGAAAATGAAATGAATGAATGAGTAAGAAAAATTATTAAAAATTTAATTACAAAATAATTTAATAATAAAATAATAATAATTTTATGGATATGCATTAAACAATATTTTTAATTTTAACTTTTTAGATGCCTAATAGATGACACAATGGCAACACTTAGTGACTCCTCCCACCCATCTCTGTTTCACACCACAATTTGTTTATGGTGAACTTGTTGGAACCCAACGGCTCCACTAAATCAGTTCTTCTAGACACACACCTCTTAATTCACCACTAATAGTACAGTCATTTATGGTAATACAGTACATATTTCGAATAACGACACTGGTGAATTTTATTTTATTCACCATACTGATTAAATTCACCGCCGGTTATAAAACTTACCACCCTGTGAACTCACCATACCGAATAAATTCACCACACCGTTCCCAAAAATTCACTAAAAAGTAAAAATAATAATTTTAGGGGTCAAAGTCCAACAACACAAGTCCGCAACAGCAGCAACCAACCACAACCAGGGATACGCACACACACACGTATAACAAATTCATTCAGAATGACAAAGACCCACACACACACACAGAGAGAAGAAACCCCAAACAAACAAACACATACAACACACACACTCGAGATAAAAATCCTTCCACCCAAATGGGCTGGCTTTATTTTCATTTTTATAAATCGTTGGCGAAAAAAGAATGTGCGAATAATTTCAACGTTTGTTTTTTGAACGAACAAAAACGGATTTTTCAACCCACTAGTGTTGCCAGGATGATTTTTTTAAATCAACTCTGGAAAAAGCAATCACGAAAATAGAAAAAACATTGAAAATTTTTTTTCTGTTTTTTTCACGATTGATATTGTTCATTTATTTTGCACAATAATTAAATTGAATTACATTTTTTGACAATAAAAAAGTAACCAAAACCAGTAAAATCTACACATCTACTCATTAAACAAAAAATAACCAGTTTTGGTTAGAAATAATAAACAACGGCAACACTGATTGCCATGTAAATTCACAGATTTCTCTGCTTGTGCCTTTTCGAATTATTATGAAATTATTCTTTTTTCAGTTCATTGTTGTGTGAGGTCTGGTCAGTTGTTAATACTAACAGTTGTTTTGGTGGCAAAAAGTTTAATTTGCACAACATAGAACATAAAAAAGCACAAACAACAAGTTCGGATGCCAGTTCCTCTCGCTGACAACAATCGACTCAACTAGTCTGAGGCTATTATTCAGTCACCGGAATTTCCTTTGTACCGTTTGTTTAATAGCATAAAATTGTTAAATTCAGTATATAATTTATCCACCAGTAAATAACCATTTCAAAGAATTCTGCAAATTAAGTGTCGTTTTGTATTGTTTTTGTTCGCATTAATTTTGTTTATTTTAAACTAAGAAATAAAATTATTGCATTCATTACGCTGTCTTTTAGAGTAAATGTTTTTTTTGTCTAAATCGATTTTGATTAACTGTAAATTCTATTAAAGAAAAGTAAAAATGAATCGAACTCGCAAAAAACTAATTCGTCCAAAAAATCCGTATTCAAGTGCAAATTGTTTTTCACGCTGGAGTTTTTGGTAAGTAAATTTAAAGAATACAAATAAGAAAATCGAAATATTAATATTAATTATTACACATGAATATTTGAAATTATGTTTGACGGTTTATTTATTAAAACACAATATGTACTTATTGGCTCGAAGGGACAAACGATAGAAGACATTGTCGGCATACGCATGTAAATAAACTACTACAATCAATAATACCAGACAATAAGTTACATATTTTTCCAATATATTTTTTATCTTAATGTATAGTAGATATGTATTAAATTCCTGTACTTGCTTATTTTCGACATAATTAAAAACTATATGATTGACAATAAATTACTGTCAGTTTTTGGTTATCTTCTTTATTATTTGGTTATCTTATAATCTTCATGGTGTAATAAACTACGAAATTGCCTTATAAAAGACAATTGGTAATTGGTATTTGGCATAGTTTTTATTAATTTTACATTACCGAATTTTTCTAATTCTTAAAGTCTAGCTATAATGTTTATATGTTATTTTAAGCTAAAGTGCTACATGTATTTGCAAACGTGCATATCTAACAAACTATAATGTACTTAACGTAACTTTTTGTAAAGTTTCGTCCAATGATGTTTTTTTAAGTTAAGATAAAAAAGGTTGAGGTATTAGCAACAGTGCTCGACAAAAACTACGTTTCTCTCTATCGTAATTAAATGTTAAATTAAAAAATTATTATGTTTTAGAAATGTCTGCAGAAATTCTGGTCAATTTTCCTTTTTTTTTAAATTAAATCTAGGCAGTACAATCGAAAAACACAATTGTTTCGTTGAGTTTATTGGTTAGTACCATTTGAATTCTTTTTGTACCACTTCTCAAATAATTTTAATCCAGACTGGCTTTAAATTCGAAATAATTGTATATTTATTTACACGCATCAAGCCTGACTCGTCAAGCCTTGAGTCTTTTGGTGAGAAGGAAATAGAAGAGAAAGTACAAACTTGACCGTACCGTAAAGTTTATTTTTTTCTCCTTCTGTTCTTATCCATGATATTCTACACGAAGTTGAAAATTGGGGAAAAAATATTTTGTGTGATCGTAAACGTAATTTCAAAAGAAAATTTAACAAAAGTTTATGAAGTAGCTTGATGTATGTATATAGCAGAGCAATTAATTCCTTGTTGTCTCCTCAAGTTATACTAAAAACTAATATGATTCTTCGAGATTCGAGTTAATTAGTTTTCAACTGAAATTTATTTAGGTGGATGAAAGACCTCTTTCGCCGGGGATTGAAAGGACCCCTAGAGGACGAAGAGTTATATCAGCATCGAAAAAATTTAGATAGTGAACGAGTTACAGAGAAATTTAGTCGCCTATGGGAAGAAGAATGCCAGCGCCGAAATCCAAATGTTATCCGCATGATAGTCAAAGCGTATGGATCCGTGTTTTTACCGTTGGGTATTTTATATTCCATTTGTGAATCTGTCACAAAGTAAGTTTTTAAAATATCAATTTCATGTAATTTACATTTGTTATATCTACTTGAATATATTATTTTAGAGCTCTGCAACCATTATTCCTGGGAGGTCTAGTGGCATATTTTGCGAATGGACAAACATCAATAAGTGAAAAAAATGCTTATCTTTTTGCCGGTGGTATCGTTTTATGTTCAATAGTGCCTGTACTAACTTTCCATCCATTTATTTTTTACATATTTCAATTGGGCACAAAAATTCGTTTAGCTTTGTCAGGCTTGATATACCGGAAATGTTTAAAAATTTCTAAAAGTGCTAGTAATGATGGATTACGCGGGCGTGCCATCAATATTTTATCAAATGATTTGGGACGATTTGACGTTGCTTTATGTTTTTTACATGACGTGTGGAAGGGTCCCATAGAATCGCTGATTATAGGATACTTAATGTATCGAGAAATTGGTATATCGGCCGTTATTGGAGTAGCATTTATGTTAAGTTTTATTCCATTACAAGCATGGGCTGCTAAAAAGGCTGCATATTACAGACAAAAAACTGCAGAGCGAACAGATCTGCGTGTAAAGCTAATGAATGAAATTATACAAGGTATACAGGTAATAAAAATGTATGCTTGGGAAAAGTCATTTGCAAAAGTTGTTGCAGAAGTAAGATTAAAGGAAGTTAAAGCAATCAAAGGGACCTCCTACATACATGCTGCATTAAGTTGTACGTCCATGATATCACCGCTTTCAGTCTTTTTAGCTTTGGTTTCCTACGTATATTTGGGAGATTCGTTGACAGCAAAACGTGTTTATACAGTATCTTCATATTTTAATATGTTGAATGATTCAATGGTTCATTTTTGGCCTTTATCTATAACATTTATCGCAGAGGCATGTGTTTCAGCCAGAAGATGTAAAGAGTTTCTTTTGGATGGTGATCGAGCTGAAGTACCATTAAAATCAGGAAAGAAATCGAAGAAAAAACAAATGAAAAATTCACAAAACAAAGATGCCAATAAAAATACTGTTGATGAAGTAGACTTTATAGGATGTGAAAATAAAAAAAGTTTGTTTTGCAGTCCTTTGAGAAGCGTCAGAACATTAAATGCTAATGCAGAGTCTAAGGGAGTGACACTTCATTGTGCCACTGCAACGTGGGATAATGAGCACACACGAGGCTATGTCAGCCCTGCTGTGTCAAATTTAAATGTAGATATTAAAGATAGGACATTGGCAGCAATTGTTGGTCCTGTAGGATCGGGGAAATCCACATTCCTCAATGTTCTCCTAGGTGAAGTACAAATCGATTCTGGTGAGGTAATAGTAAATGGAAAAGTCTCATATTGCTCTCAAGAACCATGGGTATTCGAAGGTTCTATTAGAGACAACATTGTATTTGTTGAGGATTACAATGAAAGGCGTTATAAACGAGTCCTAAAAGTTTGTGCTTTAGAAAGAGATCTTGATTTGTTGCCGCGAGGAGATTTGACAGTGGTTGGAGAACGTGGTGTCAGCCTTAGCGGTGGGCAAAAGGCACGCATAAATTTGGCTAGAGCTGTTTATCGGAAAGCTGATATTTATCTTTTAGACGATCCTTTATCTGCTGTAGATACACACGTTGGAAAGCATATTTTTGAAAGATGCATTAATGATTTCTTGTCATCGAAGATTCGTATACTAGTTACACATCAGTTGCAATATTTGTTTGATGTTCAGCATCTGATGCTTATGGGAGCAGGTTGTATTTTGGCCCAAGGTAGTTATCAAGAATTGCAGCGATCTAAACAATTTCAATTTTTGGCTCAAACTCATCATGAATTCAGTGGAAGTGGAGGAGATAAAGCTGATGATGAAATAAGCGTAAGCAGTCATATGTCTAGAAGTGATTCGGAAAAAAGTATGGAACACTATTATCATCTTTTGCGACCAGGTGAAAAACCAGTTGAAGATTTAAATAAAGAAGCGCAGGCTGTCGGTTCAGTTAAACTTGACGTATATTTGTCATACTTTAAAGCGCTAGAAAGTACATTCATATTATTTATTATCGTTGCACTCTTCATTTGTGCACGCGTTATGTTAAACGGCGTTGATTATTTTCTATCCAGATGGTAAGAAGAATTGTATAAGATATTTTATTGAATTACTCATCTATATATTTCTTTTATATAGGGTTATTTGGGAAGAAAACAACGACTCACCCATTTTGCATACGAATATTTCTGATACAGGTTTAATGCTATTTAATAATAGTTTATCGAATATAACATCTAATTACCAAGAAAACGATTTTGAAAGGAAGAAAAACGTTATTATTTATTCATCGATGTTGGCTGCTACTTTGGTTGTGTATTTATTAAGAACATTTGGATTTTTCCGAATGTGTTTACGAATTTCATTAAAGCTGCATGATCGTCTTTTTCGGGGCATTACGCGTACAAGTATGTACTTTTTTAACACAAACTCTTCAGGGCGAATTTTAAATAGATTCTCAAAAGACATACGCACTGTAGATGCAGATTTACCTCACACTCTGATGGATTGTTTGTCCGTAAGAACTTAAACATAAACGTACATAAAAATAACATTTAATATAAATAAAATCTTATTTCAGTTTGCTATTGATGCATCAGGAGTATTGATCATTGTAGCAATTGCTAATTATTGGTTACTAGTACCAGCATTTATTATAGTAATTTGCCTTGTGGGAGTGCGATATCTCTATGTAAATACGAGTCGTAGTGTCAAACGTTTGGAATCGATTTGTAAGTGATTAAAATACAATAATTGAGATGTAAATAATTTTTAAAATATAATATAAAATTGTTTGTTTAAACTATTTTTAAAGCTCGCAGTCCTGTTTATTCTCTTACCAATCAGACTTTTCAAGGGTTGTCAACAATTAGAGCATTGGAAGCGGAATCAGCTCTAGAAACAGAGTTTTACGATTATCTTAATGCAAATACTTCTGCTTGGTTTTTATTCTTGTCCTGCACAAGAGCTTTTGCTCTGTGGACGGATATTATATGTATATTCTATATTACTGTCGTCACTTTTAGTTTCTTAATATTGGGATCGAAATTTAATAGTGGAGATGTTGGCTTAGCTATTTTACATTCAAGTACTATGATTGGCATGTGTCAATGGGGCATGCGACAAACAGCCGAACTGGAAAATCAAATGACCAGTGTGGAGCGAGTATTAGAATACACTGAACAGCCGCCGGAGCCACCAATGGAAACACCAGAAAATTTGAAACCAAAAGGCGAATGGCCGAACAAAGGAAGGATTGAATTTCAAAATTTTAAAATGAAGTACAGCCACAAGGAATCATACGTTCTAAAAGATCTCAACTTTACCATTGAACCTAACGAAAAAATTGGAATTGTAGGACGAACGGGTGCTGGAAAATCATCAATAATTCAATCGCTTTTCCGTCTAGCTTATAATGAGGGCATAATACGAATCGACAATGTGAATATTGAGCTGTTGGGTCTTTATGACCTAAGAAGTAAAATTTCTATTATACCCCAGGACCCAGTGTTATTCTCGGGTACGTTACGTTATAATTTAGACCCATTAGAAGAATGCAGAGATGCCGATATGTGGAAAGCTTTAGAAGATGTTGAATTAGGTGGGCACGTTTCTACTCTGATCGGCGGTTTAAATAGTCGTATGTACGATGGAGGTTCAAATTTCAGTGTTGGTCAGAGACAATTGGTTTGCCTAGCAAGAGCTATTTTAAGGAAAAATAAAATTCTTATTTTAGACGAAGCCACTGCAAATGTTGACCCTGAGTAAGTTTTTTCTTTTTTCTTTTGTTTTTTACACATGCTACGTACTAAATTTAATTTATTCTTTTAAAACAGAACTGATAAACTTATTCAAAAAACAATACGCACAAAATTTTATGATTGTACTGTACTAACTATTGCTCATCGTTTGCATACCGTTATGGATAGTGACAGAGTCTTAGTTATGGATGCTGGTCAAGTTGTTGAACTCGGTCATCCATACGAGCTATTACAAAAACCTGGTGGTTACTTGCGGACTTTAGTTGACCATACTGGGTTAGCAACTGCTTCATCACTTTTTCAAGCTGCCGAGGAAAATTACAAACTAAAAATAAAAGAAACTCGTAACGACACAATTACAAAAAAATCAATGTAATCACAAAAAGTATTATAGTACAGTGTAAATACTTATGTTTACAAATACATGCAGTACATATTTTTAATATTGTATAAGTCAATTTATATAAATTTTATCTATATGTAAGTAAAAGAAATTTTCAACTATATGTTAATTTACTGCCAAATAATCTCAGTACTTACATTAATTTTTCCTCAATTTGTATGTGTAAATAATTAATAGTTTTAAATCTTTATGCAACTACGTAAATGTGAATTTATAGGTCTACCAATACTTTTAAATTAAATTATAAGATATACATTAATATGTAATGTAATTAAATATTTTTGTACTTATCAATATACTTAATATATGGATATACGTTCAAAGTGCCTGTTATTATAACAATTCTAAAAAGAATAATCTTGTAAAAAATAAATAAATAAATGCTGCATTTTATTAAATATTATATTTTGCATTATTTTCATATTCCTACAATTTTTTAATTTTAATCTTGGCAGCAAAAACGTTAGTTCTTATTTCAGCATTATAAATTATTATTATCTTGTTTATTATTTTTTGTTTTGAGGTAAATAAATAAGGCTTTTCGAGAAATTTATCAAGTACAATAAGCAGACGCATTCTAGATATTTTAACTAAAACATACACAAACATTTTTATTTCCAGAGAGAATTATGAACAATTTTAATTATCGGTTATTATAATTTTAACTATCTAAACCCTATCTTATTTAAGGTGTTATTTTAAAACTAACTAAAAATTGTCAAGGACGCTGTAATTACTTTTATTTTGTAAAATTTTAATGACCATTTGTTTACCGCACACAAAATAATTGTATTTAATTTTGATTTTTAAAAGTATGTGATTTTAAGAGTAAAAAAACACAAATTTTTGAAATTTCAACTAAAGGTTAATTGTAACCTCTAACTTAAAAAAACATATTTTCTATAACTTGATTACCTATACGCCAAATCATTGTCAGTGCGGCAATCACAAAAGATAACAAAAAAATCACTAGAGTCGAAGATATATCGCTGTGCTGCATAATTCGTATACTTGTACTATCGCTTAAAAAATCGCCCTTTTCGATCTTAGAAGACATAGTCAATTTTAACTTTGTTTTGGTGAAAATGTTTGGACGTTTTACAAAATTGATTGGAGACGGGAGATAAGATATTTGATAATTTTTTTATAGTAATTTAATTGCAACAGAAAAGAGAAAACGTGTTGTTCGTAACAGTTACAGCACGAGTAGGACGTGTAGTAGGACGTTGCTCGAACAGTATGCGAATGAATATAGAGAAAAAACGCGTGCGTGTTCACGAAAAACGTGTAAAAATCGAAAATTATAAAATGATAATGTGAACATTTTGATTTATATAAAGTCTGTTGTTTTATATGTCTAACATTTTTAAAAGTTATTGTTGACATGATGCCTGTCAACAAGGATTTAGATATGACCATCTAATCAAATATCGTATATGATTTTTTTTCAACTAAACTGTATCAAATGTGAATAATACTGTGGGCGCAAGAAAGAATTGTGGTCATAACGTTTAAAAAATTCAGTGAACTCGTACCTAAATTTATATTTGTATATATATACATAAATAAATATAAAAAATAAATATAAATAAAAATTAATTAAAGAACTCAAGTGTCTTTATAATGATATATTAAAACTGCTTCAGAATTAATCAATAACATAATAAGTCCACAAGATAATATCGAACTTAAACCAAATCCCATTTTAAAAGCAAATTTTCTATCAAAATGGTTTTTTTGGTAAGAATTATTTATAAAATAATAAAAAGCTAATTTACATACATACATACATAGTTGGCCATTACAACCCTCCAGTCAGGATTAGAGCCTAGCTTCTCACACCACTTATGTCGTGTGTTAATTTTATACATGAATGGCGGGACCTACAGTTTAAAGTCGACTCCGAACGACAGATTTTTGAGAAACTTTTCATGGCAATTTTTTTACTCTCAGAGTTTTTGACAGAAATCTGCTGAGAGGAAGCCGCCAAAGAAATATTTTTTTTATATTTCGTTTTTGATATCTGACCGACTGTTCCTGAAATGAATAGTATGATTTTGCAAGCAATTATGAAATTGGTGTTCAGATTTTGTTTTGGTTACTATCAGCGTTGAAACACCAAAGAGACATAAATAATATTTTGGAAGAAATATTTATTAATTTTTGAGATTATTTTTAAATTATTAGTTCTGTATCGTAAACAGTTAGTTCAATATATATAGCAACTATACTATTTATTAGAAGATATACTTAGTGAATCTAAAGATGAAAAAAGAATGCACTATCAGTGACTTATTATCTATTATCACAATAATTTACTGATTACTGAAGTGCTTATAAATTGATAGCATTTATATGATTCGTACAAATGTGCAAATTAATAAAAATAACATCAAGATTAATTTTATATTGAAAACAGACTGTTAAAGTGAAGATGTTGATCTCTATAAAAATTAAAAGCGGCATTGCATACAAAACAGTTATTTTAACAGTTATATTGAAATACGAAGTTAATTCAGAAACAGTATAAAACTCTTTTCTTAGAGCGATGTTAAGACAGTTCATTAAAAAATGTTTATTAGATCAAAATAACTCTTTACCAACTTTAATACAGACTTTTCTTAAGAGAACGATAAATTACCTGAAATTTATGTCCATAAATAGTGACCGTAGTTAAAGTCGCCATAGTCTAGTAGGTATATAATGTGTTGGTCGGTGGGTACAACTTCTGGCTTAGATATCTCAAACAAAACGAAATATGTTCTGTAAAAAAAAACCCTAAGAGAAAACTAAATTGAAACAAAAAATTTTTAAACTGTAGGGCCCACTAACGATTGATAAAATTAACACTAGTTTGCAATCTTGATTAAAGAGTTGTGATGACTGACCAATTATGTATGGTAAGTTAGCCAAAAGAATTTTGACGTTATGCGCCTAATTTTACATTTATCTCTCATAGGAATTTATAATTGTTAGTTTTTTTAATACGTGTGTTCCCTTATACAACGCGAAAATTTCCCACGTTATACTTCTGTACTGTGAAATTTATAATGATTTGTACATTTCTTAATTAATTCCACATGCCTTTGCACATTGTGTCAATTGTTTTGGTTTAAAATTATATTCGTTAAATTAATACAGCCTTTTTAATTTGTTTTTTTAACAAAGACATTTTTTGCACTCGTTCATAAAATAGTTTGTTCTTAATATTCGATTGAAACCACCTTTGACGAAAGGATTTAGTCGTGAATCATTTGTGTATACATAACGAGTATTATTGAGAATATTTGACAAAAAATTAAAGTAAAATCAGTAAAATGAATTTGCTTCTAAAAGTAAGATTTTTTAAGTTGAGGTTCAACAGAAATGAATTCCGTAACTATAGTCTCGTTGAGAAAATGCCTGAAAGCTAGTTCTGTCTTCTTTTATGCAATGAAGGTATTACTTTACTTCAAATATGACCACAAATTCATATAAAACAAAGAACTGATAGGAGCAATTTAAGTATTAACTATATGAAGGCTTTATTGTCTGCAACTATGGGTTCGCTGGCCAACTGAGCGAAATAGAATTGAAAGCAATTCCACAAAGCTTCTATAATTTACTTCGATAGAAAATGTTCTTATTTTTAATATTTGTTATAATTTCCAAACTGAGGCTTGAAACATTATGGTACATCGAAACATTAAAGATTCAATTGCTAATATCTCCGGTATAAGATAAACTATTAAAGAAAACTGAAGGTCAATTGATTGCAAATTGAGTCTATGTGGTGAATTTTACATAATAATTGGGGTCGTAAACAACCATCAGGTTGTCGATAACTTATTAGTTTCACTGAAAAGGTACCATTTCTATATTAATGAGAATATTAAAAGATGCCGTATTTGGGTTCCTCACACGTTACTGTTTGGTGTAAATTTTGTTAGTCCCGGTGGTCTCTTACTAGCATTTTCCTAAATACAATTGAAAATGCAGTTACTGTCAATGCATTATGGTGTCGTTACATGATGGTATCGTTACATCTCGTTCAACACAACGGTTCTACATACCACACATCCAATACACCAATGAACTGATTGCAAAGGAAATTGTGAACAAATTAGTCTCCATGATCTCAAGATATCGCGACTATAGGCTTTTCTATACAATATATATAAATATATGTAATATAAAAATCAGAAAAAAATTAAGCCTTCAGACGCACCATGCGTCGTAACATTTTCAAGGGTGAGCTATAATTAGAATGAACCTTTACCGAAATATGTAACCGGCGATGTACAAGCCTCTTGCTTGATGACATGATAAATTGGAAATATATATATTTGTTTAACAAAATATTCATGCCTGGTACAGTAAATGTGTTTGGTACAATAAATACTAAATGCATTCCATATGTCCAGATATATACATAGATACGTGTGTGTGCCTTTTCATCGAAAATAAGACGCCATACTCTTCCCTTTTTTATATTTTATTTGTCTTTCAGCGATACTCATGTAAGAGTGGATTTTAGACTGTCACTCAAATCAAAAATCATACAAAAAGAGTCACTACTGAAGTGGGTCTTATTTTTAAATGTTTTATGACTTTATTCAGTCAGATTTCATTTGAAGTTTACTGATAAGGGATATATACAATAAATATGTACGTATATACAATGTATATGCATGTACACACATACTCAATTATATTTACACAAACTCATACATATACATACTAATCAAAATTAAATTTAATGAATTTTAATTTGTGTTTCAGGTGGACTCATGAAACGTTTCGAAAAGGTTATAAAGAACAATTGGAGGCAAACGATTTATATGAACATATTCCCAGTTTAGATAGTAAGGACGTATCGTTTGCTCTTATCAAATACTGGGAAAGAGAAGTTCGACGAAAAAGACCAAATTTATTGCACATGATATTTAAAGTTTACGGCTGGAAATTTGTTCCGATATGCATTTTATATTCTATCTTGGAGATTTCAATACAGTAAGTATTCGTTTTTTATTATAAGTTTACTTTTATTTTTCATAATTAAAGTCCTTTTGATAATGTCTTTTGTGTATTATTCGTGTGTCATACACAAATACAAAATACATATGCGTATATTGTTATAAAATGCCACATTCATTAAGTTGTCTGTCATCCACTACTATCATGTATTGTTGTTATTAATGACGATTTTTGGGTAAAGTGCGCAAATATTCACGTGATGCAGTAAAACAATGATTCAGTTGTGGAATTAAACAATTTACTCATTTATTTGTATTCAGAGACAAGAGCGGAGATGCTTTGAATACAAGTTACGGAAAATGCAATACAAACAAAGCTTTCGAAAAAAGGCCTGAGGCTTTAAGTAAATACTAAAGAAGAAAATGAAATAATTACTATAAAAAAGAGTCAAAAATAACGCACAATAAATAATCTTTGACACGTGCACACGTGTATATATTTATAAATAGTGTGCATAATTTAGTAATTTATTATTAGATGATCAAATAAGGGTGAAATATGGCGTATTGCACAGTTATGAGAACACTTTGAATTGTAAAATGGATTATTAACTTTTCTACAAATTTACAAACTTTAGAATCTTTTTCATCTGAATGTATTATTTATGGATATGCTAGATCTCTTCATGGTTGCTGTTGTTGTTCAAATTCTTTAACATTCAAGGTTATATATATATTATAATAAAATGAATTTTTTTTGAATATCAAATTCGTTAGACTCACATATAGACTTCTTGTGTAGTTGTTTGCTGTTTATTTTAAATCATAAATTTCATGTCAGGATATCTGTCGTCACAAAAAGCTACGCAAGACTATCGGAGATTCGTGGGTGCTCATTTTTTATGTCTCGCCAACAACATATCATACATGTTCCATTTCTCTTCGTCCGAAAAATTTGCTTTAAACAAAATTGATGTTTAGTTTAACATTGTTAGTTTCAAATCTAGGCTATACTTGATTTCAGTTGGTTCTTAGGAACTTATGGGTTTGCTGCAACATGACCTGCTATTAACCAGTTACTTTTGTAAACCTGATATTTACTCAGTTAAACAAACTTCTATGAGTAGATATATGGATATATGCAAATTATTAAAAATTAAAGTCAAATTATAGTATGTACATATTATATGCTGCACTAAATTCCATAATCAGTATTATTTTATTACCTTATAAAATATGAATTATATAAATAACGGAATACTTCTAAGAATAGAACAAAGAAAAAAAGTTTTCATAAATAAAGAGAAAATGCAAAATATTTATTAACCTGTTGAAAATTGTAAGAGAATTTAATGAAACGCATTTTATTAATTGATTGTTAAAGTGCCGTCGATTGGACGAATCTATTTCAATGTGAACGATATTGATTCATTTCAAATTTAGAAAAAAGAAAAAAGGAAAGATATCCAAGGTAAATAGTAAGATTTTTTCAACTGTGATATGTATGTATGTATGTATGTATGTATGTATGTATGGATGTATGTATGTATGTATGTATGTATGTATGTATGTATGTATTATGTATGTATGATTATGTATGTATGTATGTATGTATGATGTTATGTATGTATGGTTATATTATATATATGTATTATTTTGATATAAAAGAAAGTATTTTCAATCATAAAATTAAATATTTGTAAATTTTTATTAATAAATTTATTTATTAATTTACAGTTCTTCACAACCTTTGTTTTTGGGTGGATTGGTTTCGTTTTTCGCTGAGGGCCAAACAGATATTGGTAAAAATCAGGCATATCTCTATGCAACGGGGATTGTTTTGTGTTCTCTTGTGGCGACGCTGTGCTTTCATCCATTTATGTTCTACCTCTTCGAAACGGGCACTCGTATACGTTTAGCGTGTTCTGGTCTAGTTTATCGAAAATGTTTACGTTCGTCTGTTACTGCGGAAAACAGTGGAATGAGTGGTTTCGCTATTGCAGTTCTATCATCAGATTTGCCTCAATTTGATATGACATTTTATTTTTTTCATGATTTATGGAAAGGGCCTATAGAGGCCTGCATCATGGGCTATATAATGTATACGGAAATTGGTTGGCCGGCTATTGTTGGGTTGGCTTCTATTATAGTTTTTATTCCATTACAAGCTTGGGCCGCTAAAGCGACAACCCATTTCAAATATGAATCGGCCGAATATGGTGACGACCGTGTCAAATTGATGAATGAAATAATTACTGCCATGCAGGTGATAAAAATGTATGCGTGGGAAAAGTCCTTTGCAAAATTGATAGGTCTTATACGTAAGAAAGAAATTAAAGCAATTAAAGGTTCGATGAACATTTATGCAGCCCTACAATGTACCGAAATGATATCAAAGTTGGCGCTTTTTCTGAGTTTGGTTTCATATGTGTACACAGGCGACATAGTAACGGCAAAAAAGGTTTTTATCATATCGTCGTATTACGACGTTCTAAATGACTCCTTGCTTCACTATTGGCCACTGGCCATTACTACGTGGGCGGAAACATTGGTATGTGCTCGTCGTGTGGTCACGTTTCTTATGCAGAGTGAAGATCCTGCTGATGGTGGATTAGAAAATTTTGGTATCGATGATGATAGCGATAAAGGCAACTTTAGTGGTCACATGCATAATCCTAGAGGTCTAAAAAAAGGAGTTATTTTACACAATTTATCCGCCAGTTGGGATAAGTTAGGATCGGATAAGCGTAGGCGGCATATAGAAAACGTCAATGCTCAAGTCACTGAACAACAATTTGTTGGCATTGTTGGAAACGTCGGTTCCGGTAAAACGACTTTATTGAACGCTATATTAGGTGAATTGGAAATACTTCAAGGAAACGTAGAAGTAAGCGGTACAATAAGTTATGCATCACAAGAGAGCTGGATTTTCGAATCAAGTATTCGAGCTAACATTGTATTTGTCGAAAAGTATAATGAAGACCGTTACAAAGCGGTGCTCCATGCATGTGAATTAGAACGGGATCTATTATTGCTTCCACATGGCGATTCGACAATAGTTGGAGAACGTGGTATTAGCCTTAGTGGCGGCCAAAAAGCGCGTATAAGTTTAGCTCGCGCTGTCTATCGTAATGCGGATATATATATTTTCGATGATCCTCTCTCTGCTGTAGATTCTCAAGTCGGAAAGCGACTGCTGGAGAAGTGTTTCAAACGATTCCTTTGTGATAAAATTCGTATTTTGGTAACCCATCACGTTCAACACCTAAAAGATACTGATCGCTTGATTTTAATGGAAAATGGTACTACCGTTGAGCAGGGAACATATGAGAACCTAAAAAATACAATTCGCTTTAGAGTACATTTGGAACATGAATATGACGACGCAAAAAGTCATCTTCAGTATTCCGACAGCATAAATGTTAAAGAGAGCGACGATAATAGTAAAAGCATCGAAAAGCTTAGGGATGAAGGTGAAGATCGTAAAGAAAACCAAATGCAAGGTTCGGTCAAATTTCACACTTATTTAACATACTTTCATGCCTTGGGTACGCCATGGATTATTATATTTGTTTTTCTACTTTTCATATTGGCTAGGGGCTGCCAGGCTGCAATGGATATTTTCATATCCAAATGGTATGTTGACTACTTAAATGTTAACAAACAATATTGTTATATTGATTCCTCTTTTAGGGCTACATGGGAGGAAACGTTGCCAATGGATCATGAAACCTATTCAGAATATACTTCCAAACGCACGCGCCTAGTTGCTATCTATACTATATTTATTGTAAGCACTTTACTTTTGTATATCATGAGAACTTTTGGCTTTTTCATGATCTGTTTGAAAATTTCACTACGGTTGCATGACGGTCTCTTTAATGGTATAATACGCGCCTGCATGCATTTCTTTAATACCAATTCATCCGGTCGTATTTTAAATCGTTTTTCGAGTGATATTTCCAATGTGGACGTCGCATTACCGCAATCAATGCTGGATTCTTTAGAGGTGAGTTGATTTGATTCACTCGTCTTCTTCAATCGCTGAAACTTTTAAAATATTTATAGTTTGTAGTCAATGCGTTTGCTGTTCTCATTATTGTTGCAATTGGAAATTATTGGCTTCTTATACCGGCTATCGTTTTCATTTTACTATTGTGTATATGCCTGAGTCTTTATATAGGCACGAGTCGTTGTTTAAAACGAATTGAAGTAATGTGTAAGTATTGTTTGTATGTTAAAACATCACATCTTAAAACCTTCTGCATTTTAATGTTAAAACTATCGTTTTCATTTTTATAGCTCGAAGTCCGGTCTATTCCCATACAAATCAAACATTTCAAGGGTTGACAACAATTAGAGCCTTAACTGCTACACGACAATTGGAAAATGAGTTTCATTGTCTACAAAATAAGAACACTTCCGCTCTCTATTTATACGTTACTTCAAATAGAGCTTTTGCATTTTGGACAGATTTGATTTGCGTCTTATATATAACAGCGGTTGTATTTAGTTTTCTTCTTATCGACCGAGATTACTATAGTGGTGATGTTGGTTTAGCCATTACACAATCGATGACGCTAATCGTAATGTGTCAATGGGGTATGCGACAATCGGCTGAAATGGAAAATAATATGACTAGTGTAGAGCGCGTTATTGAATATGCAGAAGTTCAATCAGAGCCATCCTTAGAGACAAATCCGTTATTAAATTTATCCAAGTCATGGCCATCTGCAGGTGCCATGGTCTTAAATAATTTACAATTGAGATATTCTGAAAAAACCGATTATATACTAAAAGGATTGAATTTCACCATAAAGCCAATGGAAAAAATTGGCATTGTAGGAAGAACCGGTGCCGGAAAATCGTCAATTGTACAGGCAATATTTCGTTTAGTCAAGTACGATGGACTGATAGACATAGATGGCCACGATATAGAAAAATTGGGTTTGCATGATTTGCGTAGTCGCATCTCGATTATACCACAAGATCCAATATTATTTTCTGGGACATTGCGCTATAATCTTGATCCGTTTGACCAGAAAACCGATGATGAAGTCTGGAATGCTTTGGAGGATGTAAAATTAAAGCCATATGTAAAAGCCTTAGAAGGTGGACTGTCTTCACGCATGCATGACGGCGGATGCAACTTTAGTATGGGCCAACGTCAGTTAGTGTGTATGGCGAGAGCTATTTTAAGGCACAATAAAATACTTATAATGGATGAGCCTACAGCCAATGTTGATCCAGAGTAAGTTTATTACTTATATATGCAAGCATTTCGTGTTGTCCTGTGTTAATTAAATTTCTTCCAGAACTGATAAACTCATCCAAGAGGCCATACACACGAAGTTCGCTAAATGTACTGTTCTTACTATTGCCCATCGCTTACACACTGTCATGGATAATGACCGTGTTTTGGTAATGGATGCTGGTCTAGTTGTCGAATTGGGTCATCCGCATGAGTTGTTGCAAAACTCTAATGGCTTCTTGTACAAATTCGTAGAGAAGACTGGGCCAGGTACAGCCCAATATCTAAGATGCCTCGCAGAAGAAAGCTACCGTAAACGTGTTGCTAATAGGAAATCAAATTCTTAACTTTTTTTGATTCTACGTTAATTTGATAGGTTTTATAATTTCTTTCTTTTAAAAAAAAAAAAGAAAGAGATCACTTTAGATCTTTTCAAAATTCAACTGAGAGACTGTTTTTTAATTCTAATCTAACCATTACATATTTTATAAAGTTTTTAAATTTACATTATAAATTTAAATTATATTTTTATTTATTTAAAATATATTATTGCGTTATTGCAAAGCAAATCAGAAATAGTTTTCTAAATAAATCCCTCTTTTCTGTATAATTTTTAGCCCAATTTCCATTTGTGTCTCGTAAGGGTACGAATCACATGCCTTTTTAGACTACGAGTGGCACGCTCCAATGATTAATTAGCTTGAGGAGTTGTGTCCAATTTTCCAAATATTCCAGTGGTTTCTACAGTCATTTTCTGCATTTCTGAAATTGTTTTTTAAGTTGGGGTGATTTCCGTGTTTGCCATTCTCTCCGAGCTTATCGTTTCTCCCTCACAGGTGTTTCAATACCCAAATAAATAAAGTCTGATGAAACTGATTTTATAAGCAGCCTTCCTTACGCATATAGTCGATAACGTTAATATTGATTCAAAATTCGAAATATTTTCATTGAAGTCAGCGATGGTACTTAAAAATATATTTTCCGACCAAATGATACTGAAGTATTTCCTATAATTTAACCAATCTATTCCACCACTTTTTCCGTTATATATCTATCGGGCGATATCTTATTATTATCTTATTATTATACTAGACGATAAATCTAATGAAGACTTTAGATTTGCACTATTTCTCTGGGAACATTGTTTACTGCTGCGACATCATTTACTTTAGGTATTATTTATTATGTTATTGAAAATGTGGTTAAAAAATTAAGTGAAATTGTTAAAATAATATTTTGTGTTTTTACCACTTATGTGATAAAGATTTCAAAGATCTCTTTTAACAATATGAATGACAAAAACATCTGGTGGGTGCTGTATGAAAAAAGAAAGGCGTTTTAAAGCAAAGGGACTTTTTCAAGCGGTAGGAAGGTATAGAATATGCATTGTAGGTACAGGTAGGTGCGTTTAGAAAAGTAGCCGATAAAATATCTAAAAATAGTCACTTTTATTCCACTCATTTAAAGTTTTTGAAATATATGAAGGATAATGTTATTAAGGCCGTAATTAGCTACGGAAAGATCAAGTTCAAGGACAAACGAAAGATATAATGGATGACATAGTAGCAGTCGTACAAATCCATGAGGTCTATAAAAGTGTGTAAATTATTGTGGTGTGAAAGTTATTTCATTTAGTTTGGGATATGAGGAAGAGCAGTAAAGAGCACGTGTAGAAGTACTACCTAGGAAGATTCGTAGTTGCAAAGTCAACAAAGAAAGTTAAAAACTGTGTTCGTAGGGCAATTATATGTATCAGAGTATGAGTTGTCATTAAATACTCCGGGTTAGAAATAAAGTTATAGCGTTTATGAAATGCAAATATAATACATTTTCAAAGTATATACATATTTACATTAACATATTTAATTTAAGAATATTTAATTTGTTGAAATGGTTTAATCATCATAATTATGCAATCAACATTTACTATTTAAAAATATAACTTGAAATTGAAATCATTTCAATTCTACTATCTGCCTTCAGAAAATATCTAGCTTATATGATCATCTTTCATTTGTGTCTGCTGTAACCGCTCAAAAACAAATTAAGAAATGCCGCAGCAATGTTCATAATTCTTCCTGATTAATAGAAAATTCATATTTTGGATTCTCGTTACGATATGTGGGAATAGTAAACTTGAAACGACGCTCCAGGGTAATCAGTTTTATAAGTTATGACATTATATAATTAAAACGCATAATATATTGTTGTAATCTTAATGTCAGAATGCTTTTTTCTCAATGGCGAATTGATGTTAAATTTCAAATGGCATTAAGATAACAATTGAACATTATTTTCTAGTTTAATTGTTTATAAGGTATGGTATAATAAATTTATTATAATAAAATGATTTTATTTTGTTGATTTATTTTTAATATAAATGGCATTGTAATATTTTACGAAAATTGTTAAATTTTTATTTTATTTATTTTAATAAGTATATGTTTTTTTGTAATTTAAATTTTATTGCTATTTGCTTTAAATTGAATAAAAACTATGATAAAGAAATATGAAAAAAAAAGAATAAATTTTGCAATAACAAAACACTAGTATTAAAGATGAGTTTACGTGTATGATAATTGGTTTTATATTAATTTTATTTATATTATTAATATTTAATTAATTTGTTATTGAAGCACTAGCCATGTTGTATTATGTAGTATGTATTTCATAGGAAATCGAATTGTGCAATCAAAATAAGATAATTTTTGATGAATTTCAAAATGCATCGAAATTATTCTTTTGTGTATCATTATGTACTCGTATTATGTTATTTATTATTATTATTATTATTTTTTTTTTGAGACATACATACATATGATGTCGTTTTTTTTTTAGATTATTATATAAATATATCTCTATAGATTTCTTTTACATTTTTTTATAAATATATCTCTATAGATTTCTCTTAAATTTTTTAAGTTAAAAAAGTATTTTAGGCCTAAGGTAAATAGTGTAAACAAGAAAAGTAAAATTCGCTTCCAACTAAAGTCATGCTATTTGCTAAATTAATATGAAAAATTTCATTTGTCTATCATATAATGTGTATAAAATTTAATTTTGTATATGTCTTTTCTTTGGTAGCGACAATTGTTTTGTTGGATTTCTATTAAACAAAGCAGTTTTGAAGTTCTTCCCCAAACTTCAAAGCTAGCCCTGTTTATTAATTCCTTAAATGTTAAATGTTAAATGTTAAATGTTAATATCATAAACATGTAAGTCCTTAATATTGAGAATTTCTTCGATTAGCAAGCGTGTCTAAACAAAATTCGATGAATTTAAACTAAATCACATAGTATTTGTTTATGTTTTTCATGTTGTCGTTGTTTCCATAGAAGTTTACTAAGAAATCAACACTGTTATCTTGTGTTAATGAATTAAATATTCATTCTAATTTGAAGCTATAGACGCACGAATAATTTTATACATATTTATTTTCGTTTTTCTAACAAATGTCTTTTTTTCGCCTTTAATGTGTCACAGTTAAGCTTTTTTGTTTGAGCTTTCGAAATTAGTTTAGATTTGTTATTTTTTTTTTAATTTTTACGCGAGTAAGTTTTTAATAATTCAGAGAAAAAATTTACATTTCAAGAATTTCTTTCAATGTGAGTATATTCGTTTGTCATAATATTGTGAAAAGAATTGTTTGGATTAATTTAAATTGTATTGATATTTCTATTGTTTAGTGATAACCCCGTAAAATAAAAACGTGTCCTTTTTTTATGCAGGACAAGTAATTCAACATTAATATATCTGTGGCATTTTCCATTTCATATCATTCGATATTTATTATGTTCACGACGGTGTTAAAATGTAATAAGATTTTTAAAAGACATTATGCAATACGATTTCAAATAGTATATGCCAATATAAGGTAAAATATAAAAAAATTAATTGTAATAAAGACATGTTTGAAATAAATGGATGAAAAGTAAAAACGAATCTAAATTCTTAACTATGTATTACGTACGTTAATAGCTTCGACCAAAGGAATGTGTATGTATGTAAGTATGTTATTTTATATTTTTTTTAATACATAATACCGTTCATGCATCTTTGTATATTTATATGTATGAGTATGTATTTCCCTAATCTGTATTTTTATATTTATTATATCCGGCTGCATTTCGTTTTTCTTTTTGTTTAGCTATTTGCAATTGCTAATTAAAAATATGAATTATTTGGTTTTTTGTTAACAATATTAAATTTTAATATTAGAAATAGTGTATGTATAGTATGTATGTAAATTTAAATGTAAATGTATATGTAAATATCATTATTAATCTATTTGAAAGTATGTAACGCAGACATTTTTCATTTTATAGATATAACGATTTATCAAATAATGATTGGAGACTTTGGTTTGTAAAGGATTTTAATTTATTTTTTAATTTTTTAATTTTATTTTTAGTTCTCTCATTTTAAATACGATTATAAGACGAAAAATCGACAAGAAAACGTTTGAAACGCATATTTGATTGGAAAATATGGTCCCGAAGTTGTTTTTTTATGTCTATTATATATAATATACATATATATATATGTATATATTTGTATTTTATAAGAATTTTTTAAGGTATGAAAATAAATTGTTTGAAACATTAGGTAATGTACTAGGTGGTGTAAATGTATGTATAAAAATAATACATATATAGATGAAGAAAATGGGTTCGATAGTTAATTTGATTTATTATTTTTTCCTTTTTCATTTATAAGCGTAAAGTTTGTTAATTATGGAGGTTATACTGATTTATTTAAACGAGCGTGTATAACTGAATATAAAATCTTTTGTTCTTCTAAGCTTCTAATAATAAAATTTTCTAATTATTTTTTGTATGTTTATGTATATAATATGGTGTAATGTTTAGCAATGATTTACTCAACTTATATATTTATGTATTTTTTGTTTGTTATTAAATTGCGTTTAATGAACTTTTTCATAAAATCCTTTACTAGAATTAAAGGTGCATTTCAGATTTTGCTAATCAAACATTTTACATTTGCTGATTTTATTTTATTTTATTTTATTTTAATTTCTCTAAATCAAAAGGCCATAGTTTAGCCTATTCTTATAATATTATTCTATATAAAATATTAATTAGTAAATAATTGTCGAATTATTAATGAAATAATAATGATTGTGTTAATCTTCATTTTTTTATATTTATTATAAAGTTGTTTCTTTATTTCCAAATAGTGTATTATGGGTTTGAAATAATTTTAAAGAAAAATTATTATTATTATTCATAAATTTAAATTTCTTTAACTTTTACTATTTTTTTTAATGAATTTGTTATGCAAGGTTTTTCTTTTAATTTATTTTTAATAATAATATTCTAGCGTTTTGTATTTATTGGTGTATTAAAGGCATTATTTTAAAATTGTATTTAAAAAGTTTTGAATTAAAATTTAAAAAATATTTTTTTTGGTTTTTTTTAAGTTTTTGCTTTTGTTGTTAGTTAAGTAGCTATAGTTTTTAATATTCGTACATTCATTTATCATTTTGTCATTTTGTCATTTTTCTTTAATTCTGTTAAGACTGTGCATAATTGTTTTTTTTTTGTTTTTGATAAATTTTTAACGTTTAGTATTATTATAAAATTGATTTGTTTGTTTTTTTATTTATTTATTTATTTATTTGTTGTTGTTGTTGTTTTATTTAAAGCATATTTATTAAAATTGGATAATTACTCCCTTTAAGAAGTGTAAATTATCTCTAAATGTAGTATTGGATTTAGTTGTTGTTTTTATTTTGTTCCAGCGGCTGTTGTGAACTATAAATGTAAGAAAGTGTTATTTAATTATTTCCATTAAATTAAATTTAAGTATTTTTTGTTTGCGTATAATTGAAGTGTAACAGATTTATTCACTTATTCGTTTAGTCGACCGTTATTTGTTCATTATTATAAATTATTTTTCTGGTTCTATAATTTCCACAGTTACAGTTTCAGCCACCGGATTTGATATAATATTTGTTTGTGTTAAAGGCTGTTGTTCCTGCTGTTGGAGTTGTGTTGTGGGTTGCGGAGTATGATGATGGTGGTGGGGCTGGTATGTTGAACTTTTTCTCTCATGATGAGTATTATTTACTGCGATACCTGCTGGAGAAACAGAATTACTACGCGTTGATCTTAATGATGTAGCTGAGGCATTACTACCATGTGAATTTGAACGGGATCCTGTAAATATATATTATGTACATATATTTTATGGTATTCAGTGCACACTTTCAAGCTATTAAATTTCTTTTTACAAATAAATGAACAAACATTTACAATATTAACACAAATGTGCAGAGTGCATTACTAAAGATATATACATAGATATATACATACATACATACATCAATATTGTATATACAATTGTGGAGATAATTTCTAAAATCAAATTTAAAGATTATTTCCGTTTTATGTTTTCCTTTTGCAAATCGATATAAAGATAATATTCGTATACATAAATACATACATATGTAATGAAAAGGCAAATAAAAATTTTTTTTAAAATTAATAATAAGCAGATGAATAAATGAAAACTATGTTTTATAAATTATTTAATGCTGGATTCCAACAAGAAATAGAAAATAGAAATTGAATAGAGTGTGTCCTACAGTTCATAAAAGTGTTGTTGTTATTGAAATGTATTGACGTTATATAGTTAGGAAATTAAGTACATAATTATTTATTTACTACAATTAACTACTGCCTTATATTCTTTCGAAGACTAAGAAAAAAATGATAAGGACAATAATCACTACTCACTAAATACAAATGCCCGCATATTTCGGCAGACAGTAGTTAGAATTACGAACCAAAGTACTTTATTAATATCACTGATGCACAAATGACTTTAATTAAGTTTTACTATAGATACAGAGATGGACTTGGTTTAGGTTGGGATGTATTACGTTTGTGAGGTGTTACGTGTGGCGGTGTATATTTTAATGAGTGTTAGAAAGATGAGAGGAAGAGAGAGAGAGAGAAAGAGACAGAGACAGAGAAATAGAGAAATAGAGAAATATATATTGTTCAGAACTATAATACCGAGACTACATGTTTACAAATTGTTGACACCATACCTCGGTAAATGGGCTTTGAATTGAATTACCATTATTTTGGTATAAGGATTTAGTTTATTTGGTATATTAATTATACTTGTAAAGATTTCTTCGTTTAATGATGATATGTACGTCTTTTTAAATTTTTAATTAAAATTTGTTTAATTTATTGGTACTCGTTGGCGGTGGAGTTGACAAATTTGTGCTGCAGGCAGTAGTAGTACCAGCCATAGGTGTTTGACTCTCATATGATATTGTTGTGGTTGGAGCATTTATCGATAATGGTGACACACTAGCACTTGCATACGGACCGTGAGTGGTATGTGAATTTGTGGTTACATTCGAATGCGTGTGTGAGGCATGGTGTACATTGGCTGTATTATGATGCTCAAGCAAACGTGAGCAATTTGATGCATCACTAACGCGTGAATCACTGGAACGTGTATTACTTTTAGAACGAGTCATACGCCCTGAAATAAATGAAAAGCAGTAATAAAAAGGCCCCATTTTAAGGCCACAATTGAATAAGATCCACTTGTACTAGATATATGTTTATATGCATATCAAAAATTATTTAAGTCTATAAATAAATTTGCAATATTTATATTCAATTTCGTCCACCATTTGCGATCACCTCCCTTTATGGATCAATTGCATTTTTTATTCCCCAGAAATGAATAACAACTTATTAAGACATCATTTCACTAATATTATGTGGAATCAATTCTACGAGTATGCAAACGAATAAATAATGAAAACAAAAAAAAACAAAAAATAAATAAAAGCAAAGAATGGTATTTCATTGTCAAACCTGCCAATCAAAGTGATTGGAATTTTTTTATTATTAATAATCCACTTAATAATGATATCGTTGCCATTTTGTCTAGAACTAAAAAAGTATTCCTAGACGTTTCTGTAAACACAAAAACTCTTTCATATAAATTAATAATACTTGTTTAATTAAACATTTCATTCATGATTTCATTGGTATTGATAAACATAAATTTTTCGTTTAAAACAACTATCCATTTGATAGTGGACATTCACGTCAAAAGAAACGATTTTGGAAGTAGCATGATAATGGATACTTATAATATGTGACATTAACTGATTTCATATGAAATGTTTCATTTCTTCTATTTCTATTGTCACACAAATCCAATGCAACGAAAAACTATGCAAATATATATGTAGAATGTATGTATGTAGGTATAGTATATGCACACACACACAAACACACACACACACACACAGATATGAATGCAATAGCCATTTTGATCCCTATGTTAGCTAACGCATAGTACTTTGAGTTTGTTTTTGATAAAACAAAAAAAAATCTTGTAAAGTGAAAGTAAACACTCGAAGAATTTTATGCGTATGTTGCATAGCAAAGAGAGAATGTATTGTATAATGTTTCAATATAGAAACAGTATTTTAGCAATTTATTTATTAATTATACATCAGCAACAGTAAGTAATTATGCACTTGCGCCACCTATTGAAATAATTTTGAATGAAAATTTATTTGTTTTGTAAATTAGATTCAAGCCTTGGACATTTAACTGGAATCACATTGTGATTTTAATTTATTTTTGGTTTAAATAAGAAAGGAAATACATTTTTGTATGACTAATTTAATTCGAATAAATATTTTATTCGAACTTGGACAAATCCAGCTTTAACCCCAAAGTTAACTATATAAATTGTAAAAATGGTTGCAATTATTCAATCACTTTATTTCATGCAAGCTAGCTTCAATAAACAGAAAGCATTGAAATTTATTACATATTCTGTCATAAATAAAAAAAATGCTTTATCAATTTCATAACAATTTTAAAGGGAAATTTGATTGCAAATCACAATTTAATGCGTAACAGTAAGAAAAACGACAGTTATTATTAAAAGTGTTGTAATTTTCATGGCACTTTTTAAAATTAAAATCCATTTGCCCTCATTTCATGAGTAGTAAATAAATAATTAAAGATCCTTAAGATTTTGAAAAGGTCTGAGTGATTATTATTGTTTTTCCTTTTTATACACAAGTATTATGTACAATTTTAACAAATAATTATTTAATAAATTATTGGTTTCTGTTAAATTATGTTTAAAAAGTGAAAATAATTTATTAAGGGGAAAAATAGATTAAATTTGAGTGCAATAAAGGTGCAGAAATACGAACCTGTCTTACCTAACGACGGATTGGGTGAATGTGGACGTAATGACGCCATACTTGGTTGACGGGATGGTACTCTTACCGACATGCGAGATCCTCGCCTTTCTTGCCCATGCAATAATTTACTTTCACGTAAGAGTGAAACGTTCATCAAGCGTGGATTTGGCGTATTAAAGATTGTTCGATTTTCACGCCAGCGTGCCCTAAAAAATAATTGCATATTAGACGAATTGAACGTATTTAAAATATTATAAGTATATTTGTAGATATTGTAGATACATACTGACTGAACAATCGCAATACCACACATATAATGATGAACATTAATGCCATACCAATTAGAACGCCAATCATTGCTGGATCAATATAAGTCTCGGGTCCTTTTTTATCACCACGTCCTTTAAAGAGATAAACAAATAAATCTATATGCGTACATTTACAAATGAAGCATAAACATTTTCACCGAATATCAGCACGAATCAAAGTATGAACTATAATTACAATTTGTTTTATTTGGTTATTATGGAATGTCAGTGACTTATACCACCTTACAAGTGTCTTCGTGTATTGTTTTAAATAAATAATGTTTCTCATAGTCCAACATTGTCAGTGTGAAAATTGTTGTAATTCATTTACCTTTGCATTCAACTGAGCCATCTTTCAACCAAACGGGTGTCATGTCAAAACGACATACACACCGTTGATCTCGACATTCAGTTTGAAAATATTTCACTTCACATTGTTCGTTGAAAAAGCACGATTCGTTTACGGCTGCCTCTGTGGAAAATAAAGGGGAAATAAATAAATTATTAAACTATTCAAACAAAGCAATAGTAAAGGATATACGGTACAATGTACATTGTCATCCCATATGTACGTACATATTCGATACTGAGCCCGCAGTTATTTATTATAAATTTTACAAAAATATACGCATTATCGATGGAAAATGAAAAGATTGTCTTCCTATCTACTTAAACGTGTAAACACTCGGCATATTATAAAATTAAAAAATAAAATAAATAATAATAATTTAAAAGAAATAACTATTATCTCTTCATGTATTGGTGAAAACACGACTAAATAAGATTGATAATAAGTGATTGTAAATATGTTTATATTAAAATTTGTCAATGAAATATGTTAGATTGCAAATAGTTTTTGGTACAGATTTTAGTCTGGTGATGTTATAACGGTAGCTTATAATACCCCAAAAACTGTCAATTTGTTGAAAACGAAAATTCTGGGAAAAATAAAGTTGGGGAATTCTATAAAAATAAAACAAAAATTACGGGAGCCTTTAATGAAAATTAAATCAATTAAATTGGCCAAGTTAGATCCATAATTGGTCTGAAATGACTTCATGCAAGCAATTACGTGTAGGGTCGTTATTCATTAATCGTACAGTCTTTAGTAACTAAATACGTACGCAGAGGCTTAATGGCATTAGAAAAAAAGCTCATGCATCAACATTTATTTTAAGTTTTTTAAAATGTAAGCCTTCAATATTATTTTCAAACTTAATTATATAATTTGCCAAAATTCTTACCTTTTCTTAAATAAAATTCATAAATAATAAATAGATTTAGTAAAAGTAGTTCAATAAAATGCCAAATACTCTCTTTTTTACAAATTCAATCTCATACAAGCAAACTAATATCGAAGACAATGACTGCTAAGTCAGAGGTGATAGCTCTGATATAAATACAGAGGGATATAAATACTTAAGTAAGAATAGGTAGCAAGAAAATAAAAATTATTAATATAGCCAGGTATTTAGTCTGCATATACATACATACATATCATGCCATATCATATCTAAAGTCATACCATGTGTGCTTGTGAACAAATAACTTGTGTATTTCTTCCTGTTATCGGTTTAGCTTGTATGGAAATCTTTTGTTGTACTCAACAAAATGTCCATAAAAAAACAGCCAAACAAATTGATTTTTCATGTATCTCGAAAGTAATATTATTTTCTATATTCGGAATAATGTCAATGAGATGATGTGAAAAAAGAAGACGTATATACTTATTTATTTGAAATTAAACTCAAGTAAGAATGGACCATAAGCATGCCGTGTACATAATAGGTGGTGGCCAAAGTATGGTAAATTTATAAAGTGCTTTTAATTTAAAAGGACAGGGTGAATTCGTACAAACAAGCAAACAATATAATACGAATAAGCTTATACAGAAGAAAACCAGATATGGCAAATGTAGGAATACAAAACAATACAATTATAGTATTCATACATATATATATATGTACACAGTAAACATTTTTAAACAGATTTAGTAATTTTACCTAAAATAGGTTTTCAAATAGTTTAATTATTTGTAACGATGATGATAAACATCGTCCAATATGTTTGCTGGGTATGAACACAATTTATAAGAATGAAAGCTAAAATGTAAACAAAAATCCTTTCCTAATCGTTTTTTGTTTACTTTCTCTGCACATGTTGAAAGGTGAGTTTTAGGTGAGTGTTGATAAAGTATATCTATGTGCACATACATATGTGGTTGGAGTACAACTGTTTCCCTACATACAAACATATTCAGTTTGCCACTGTTTAATTGTTGGTTATAATTTTTTTAATGCGGTTCAGAGTTTACTTGTTGTATGGTAAGGAAACTAGTAACTTACCTTTGCCACATTTATCGATGTGATTCGTTACCGGTAAATCCTCCGTACATTGGCAGGATTTTTTCTTGGGATCACATATGGAACCAGGAAAGCCACATTCCAAAGTGTTTTCACATTTATCACCGAATTTTTTTTGGCCACGGCTGGCATAATCTATAATAAATAAAAAAAAAAACGCTACATAAATAAATAAATAAATAAATAAGTAAAGTAGTGGTTTATGATTTAAGTTTTGAATGCTTCTTATGCGTAATATTATTGGTACGTAATTGTAATAATACATACGCCCAATTATTAATAGAAAAATGCTTGGCTACCGTTGCTTTGACATAAATAAGGAATAAAATTTATGTAATTGTTGTCTAGTTTTAAATTTCAGCTTGTATTTAATACAATTGTTTAATTTAATTACAACTTTTTAACCTTAATTATCGGATTATCCATTCAGTGGTTTATAAACCACCGATTTAGCAAAGTTATCAGCTGTTAAATATCTTTTATATGAAGTGTTAATATATATCGCGTAACAACCGAACTATGCGTAAAAATAATTTAAAGTTCCGGGGAGTGATCATGAATGTGATAATCTATAATTTTGTAGGGGGCTAGAGTATTAATGTCAACCAGAAAAGTTAACGCATATGGGTCTCGAAAAAATCAGAAATATTGTTGAAAGTGATTAGTGAGGCGTATTATGTAACCTTGGAAGAACCGTTAGCTATGCTTTTGAAATGCTATGAATACATACATTAATATCATTATATGTATATAGAAGTGTGGGAAGAGAGTAAACAGCAGTCAGTGTGTGATTAGTTGTAAAGACGAAAAGACGTGCGTGGAGGCTTTGATATTTTTGTGAATTTAATTCCTACTAAAATTTCTTTCATTTGTACTACATTTTTGATTTTAACAATAAATAAACAATAATAATAAATAAAAACTTTGCCTAAGCATATATTATATATAAGAAATTTACATTAACACGTTTAATGCTACAAATCGAAATTATTATTTATGTAAATTTAAATAAAATCGAAAGGAAAAAAAATAAATAAAGAAAAAAATAATAGCAATAATAAAAATGGTTTATTCTCTTACCAAACTCAGGTGTTGTTGTTTCAATACCATTAATTGGAAAGAAGTTATCACCATCATCGCCAACTGCGGGTTGCGGCAACGAAATGGCAATTGCTGCACACACCGTTATCCATAAGGCAATTGAAGGCTTTAGACGTGCTTTTTTTACATTTTTTAAACAAATGCGTTCAAATGGTTCCTTTAACGATTTCGGTACACGCATCATATTCTCCAATCTATGACCACACGTTGTTTTCACAATGTTTTTACAAAATAAAACAGCAACACAATAATCTTTAACGCTGCTATAGTTGCTAATACCATCACAACCAGAGCGATCGATTACATAACCGCTGGTCAATTGTTTAATTGCGTGCGAATACATAAAGAAAAGCAACAATTTTAACTGTATAAAGGACCGCAAAATTATGGCGGTCGAAAATATTAATGCACACAAAATGGGATTTTCATAAAGTTTTCGAATTGATAAGAACTTGTTGACCACTTGTTGTTGTTGTTGTTGTTTTTGTTGTTTTTGTTGTTTATAATAAGTAATGTTGCTAGCGTTATTCAAATTATTATTATTATTGTTGTTAATGTAGGTCTTATTAACAGTTACGTGATGTTTTGAAAAATTTGTTGCCGTTTTAACGTTTTTATTTTCGTTACTATTACTGTTATAGTTGCTATTGTTATTGTTATAATAATTATTCCTTTTAATGTTCTTAACTTGACGTGTTGTGATGTTGTTTCTATTCTTTTGGTTTTCTTCTTCAGGTGATATTCTTGCGAACTGTTCTGCTATTGCTTCGGAAGGCAGAATTTTATCACTGTTCTCTCTGTTACTATTGATATAAAAAGAAGAAAAGTATTTTTTCGTTATTCTATGTCCTGTTGCTTCTTTAATGAACGTATTTATTAAGTCACTACGTAAGCTGCTGATGCCGCTGCCGATATCGTTGCTATTGTTATAATTGTTGGCGCTGCCGTTGGTTTTAGATTTTTCGTCACATTCCTTTTCTTGCCGTTTAGACTGTATTGAAGGTGTCTGTTGTGGTTGTCTAATAATATTTTTGTTATTTTGACTATTTTTTATTGTATTTTGTTTTTGCCCTGTATTATTTGGACCACATTCATAGAATGGCAGACCACATGCTACATTTTCATTCAATTTATTATATCGCTTGCCGCGATATTTTCTTAGGACAACACCAGGGGAGCATCCTTGTTTGGAGGCTCCTTGGCGGGGCTTAAAAGCCCCATTTAATTTCATATTCTTTCGTCGTCGTGTTCCTCATCCATTCTGTTGCTTTTAAACGTTTGTTATTCTTTTAATATTCTTTATTATGTACTATGCACTCCGACAAATTATTTTGCAGCTTGGAAGTGTATTTAGAAAATTCTATAAGAGCATAACAAAAGAATGTTTGTATTAGAAATGACATGGATATGTATTACAGAAGAAAATCTAAGTGATATTAAGCCTCCATTTTTTTAACAATATTCAGTTAATACAAGAAACTGTTGAACCGTGATACCGTATTTAAATATTAAAAACACAAATTTAAATTTTTAATGTTTTAAATTCGATCATTTTTAATTGTGTGACTGATTCGTGATTCAAATCACAGTTCAGACATTTCGAACAAAACGAAATACGAAAAAATATGCCTCTTGATGACTTTCTTTCAGCAGCCTTCTGACAAAATCTCCGAGAGTAGATAGAATTGACAGTAGTTTCTCAAATCTGTCATTCGGACCCGACTTTAAACTACAGGTATCGCCACTCATGGATAAAAATAACGCATATAACATAGGTGATGACTAAATATTAACTAACTAAATTGCAGTGATGACAGTTAAGTAAGTAAGTTTATTAATTCAAACGTATTCAATGTTTTTAAAAAGTAAGATCAGCTTTAAAGCATAGTGTTATAAAGTGATTTATTTGTTAGCTGAATGTATGTCTGGTTTTAAATTTTTCTAAACATTATATTCTAATATAAATCGATAATTAGATAATTAGAGAGCAAGAGTTTTTCTTCTTTTCAGTTGAATTTATTATCATCAATTATTTTGTTTCGTCATTTCTGATGTTGAACTATTAACAGAGAAGGACTTTAAATATACTTCTGTACATAAAATTAAACTTTTCAAGAGAAATATTTGTTGTCTTTGATTAATATTGTATTTTTACAGGTATAAATCTTATCTGATTCAGTTGTTTGAATAATAAAACGTAACAATCAATAAACCTTTAACGCTTCATTAATATATTCGTTCTTTTCTTTTACTTCTAACACACACTGAACACTTTATATTTTAACACTTATAACGCAAGTTTACATACCATATGCATACATACATACTATATATATTTAGCTAAGCCCAATATAAAGTTTTTTAAGGATATCTTCCTTTAAATAATACATGTACCATACCTGAAAGCTAATGCAAACACATTATAATACCATACATAAGTGACATTGCTATTGTAATAGTATTTACTGTCACAGTTTGGGTAATTAGAATATACTTTGTTAATAACTAAATGGAATTTGAGAAGCTTAACTCAACGCAACTGAAATAATTTTTTAAAATGATGAAATGAATCGCATCAAAATTTATAATAAATTAACATGCCTTCAGACCTCAAGTGTTGTATTACAAATGACATCAGCATTATTGTTTTTACGTTTATTTAAACAAACAACAATAATAAGCTTTATCTGTTGTTCCCAAACGAGAAAATTGTATCTCATTTGGTTTCTGCCTTAACTGCACTAAGTTTTTAAAGAACAATATAAAAAAAAAATTTGTTATTTAAACTTATTTTATGTTTACTCCCGAAAACATAATTTCATCTATTTATTTGATCTGAATTTTAAAGGGGAACAGAATAGTCTTTGTAGTAGAATATAACGAGTAGCGCTGCAAGGTGTCAATAATTCAAATTGGTGTCAACAGAATATGTAGTTGCTGTGGTCGCTGTTCGAAGCCTTGTTTGCTTTTCATAAAATCGTTTAAAATTTCGCTACATTGTCATGCAAAAGCTTGAATTTCATTATCCTACAGCTTAAACATACACTGTGTGAGTTCGTGTGTGTGTAATTCAACATTGTATACACATACACACAATGTACATATTTCCTTAAGATCAGATTAATTTTGAAAAGAGAATTTATATAAAATCCTTTTCTCTCCAGTAATAACGTAAACATATACAGAAAGCGGTAATATTAATTAAATTTATTGTTATTCCACTTATTACACTGCACTGTTCACGTTGTTTAACCTTTTGTTAAAATCAGATGACCCATCATCTTAAATAGCCCTTGAAGTCACGGTGATGAATACAGAAAATGTTTAGAAAAGAAAAAAAAGCAGAGAGAAACACAAGTACTGAATTTTTGTTTTTTAGATTGTAATAAGTAGTCCTTTTCTTTAGTTCTCTCTTTTTACATTATTTTGCATTTTAATTGTTTCTTTTGTTGTTGCACACAATAGTTTTTCTTTTTGTATTCTGTGATGTCGTTACAATAGGGAAATGACAAATACAAATACAAAAAACGGTTGTAATTGGTATCAATAATTTTTAAATTCTTTTTTATTACTACAAATCTTATAGTTTCCTCTTTTTACTACCATTTTTCTTACAGTGTTAAAATTTGTTTTTCTATTTGTCTCTCTTTTTCGCTCTATCTCAACATTGAAACCTAGACATACTCGAATAATGCGTTCTCTTTTTGGTTTTTGGTTTTTGAAATAAAAGTGTATTTAATGACGTCGAAGGTCATGAAATGAATACGTATGTATATGAAAAGGTTGCAAATATCGGCTTTCACTTCAAAAATAACATAAATATTTATTGCATACAATTCATAGATACATTTTGCTAAAGCTATCAAGATTGCCAAGCGCAACGGTTGTGTATGAAAATTATATGTTTGCCAGTGAGAACGATTTTATCAAGACTTTACTGTAACTATTTAAACATAGTATGGTACATACATATAGTACGTATGTTTCTGTGGGTATACGTGCAAGTTTACGCTGAATTAGACACAACAGATACCATTAAAATACTGGTCTCAAATCATTTATTTTTGATATAGCACTTTTTAGTAAAGGATTTTTAGATAAAACTACTGATATCCTCACAAAATAGACGCAAAAGTTTCTCTTAAGGACTACACTATAATAATTAGATTTTCTTCAAAATACATATATGTAAGCTTTCAAATTTTTTTTCTTAAGAGAAAAATGAGAGAAATGATCTTACAGATCATTTTTATAGAGTGTGTAGGTAATGAGCTAGATTATTAGCGTGACTATTAGATTGTGCGTTCGATTTCCACCAGAAACTCTGATCAGTATCAGTTACACTGCACAAATTACAAGGTCTGTGTTACTCAGATTGTAAATAATTATGATATAATTTTTAATTGTATTCTAATTAATTAATAAATAAATAATAAATAAATAAAATATAAATTGAAATATAAATAAATTATAAAATAATAAATATAAAAAAAAAAAAATAATAAATTTAAATGAAATTTTTAATGTTTTTTATTGGGTACTTATGGGTATTGTAACACAATTCAGTTTTATTTGATCAGTTTCATCGAAACCAATATGAACATTAAAATAAATACTGGACTTTGGGACATACAAGAATTAAAATTTGGCGAATGATTCAAGAAATCTGTTGTTGTACATGATAAATAATATTTCCTCAAAATCAATTCTATACAAAATTGCCTTCAATATTTCCACTTTATTTGCTAACACATTCATATTAAATAAGGATAAATAAGGGAGGTTTATATTGTATAACAAGTTTAAGCAATTTTTTAATTAATCCACAATTATGATTAACATTAATGATTTAAATTGATTCCAAAATTTTTACTATCCGGTTTTTCCAGATAATTTTTTTTTTTGTATAAAAAATTCGTAACATGGGACAAAGTCAAAAATAATCAATGAGGTTTATTATTTCATCAAGTGAATTTGTTGTTTTACTTTTTATCAAAATTCGCGCTCTGTGAGAAATGTGTTTTCATGAAGAAATTATCTTCACTGACAATGGGTACGTTAACAAACAGAAATTCCGAAGTTGGGGCAATCTGTTGGTCGCAGAGATTATGGGATGTGACATCACTAGACTATTTTTTTAGTGGATCGTAGAGTGTACAGATACATTGGTGAGATATCGCCCGAAACACTAGAGCCGAAACTCTGAGCTGAGGAATGAACTACCTACGATAACATTTGCATGAGATAATCTTTCAAAAATTAATAGCTGGCATTTATTTATCACACGACATAAGCAATTCCATCCACTTTTGCAAATATTCTGTGTTTTCCCTTAATCAGTTATAAGAGGCATTTGCTAGCTTGGGGATCTCTGATTATCGTATAAAGTGAAAATGTGTACATGACCCACCAGCATTTCAAGTATCTTTATTTTCTGCATTTAATGTGATGTGCTGTTAAGACACAACGATTTTCCTCTTGCTTTTGTTATATTTCCTTTCATTTTTTTACTGTTCTGTCTTGGCTCTGGGCCAATAGGCTTCTTAACATAAAAATATATTTACACATGTGTATGTATATATGTGTTTTTAATTTGAAATATGCACACATATTTATATAGGTATCCAAAAACATTTTCCTACGGCTTCTAGTGTGAAAGGACCCATCCTTAACGTTTTTATTTCCACTGCATTTCATATTTTATTTGATGATGATGGTGACGATAACGACGGTGACGTTGATGATGACGATGACGATGAAAAATTCGTGTTCTCAAAATGTAAGTTTAAGTAAATTTTATTTAAATATACATATGTACTCGCATTTCTTTCTCGTCGCCATCCCAGTACCATCAGCAGTAAAATTTAAAGATTATTTATTAAGGGGCTACTTGAAAATAGGCCAACACTTTTGAATGTATTATACTGCGTATGTCAGTTAACAAGTATAATATATATAGATAAATATGCATATAGAACTATTCCTATGTATATAGTAAATAGTTAATTCTTCGTAAGTTATAGCTAACGGGAATAGTATTTAATTGACTGTGAGCGACATTGTACATATTCACAACAAATTTGAAATGTAATTATTAAACCAGTTGCTAAATTCATGAAAATCTATTTAAAGAGTATTTATTTAATTATTTTAAATTAATTCCAATGATATTCCTATGTGCTTGGGATATTGGCATAAGACATTGAACCTAAGCAATAACAGACTAAGTCAATTTTTGCTGCGTCCGCTATCATATTCTACTAACAAAACATTATATCTCCTTAAATAAGACTTTCATTATCGTTTCTGGCCTTAGGCTATAATTTTAGAAAAAATTTTTTCTAAATTATTTTTCCAATTCTCGCATAGATTTTTCTCGAATGTATGTGGATAATAAGAAATAGACAAGAAGAAGTCTGCATAGTGTTTGATGTAGAAATAATGATGTAGATCGTCTTAATTAACTGATAAGCCAGAATTATAGTGGACCAGAGTATAGTTACAATATAAAGGATTAATTTTGCATAATAATTGTAAAGTCAATTACTTCCCAATAGATTTATTTACACGATTTGAAGCAGTTCATAGAAGAGTAAATACAAAAATGGAAAATAGTAATTGTTGTAATAAATTGTATTTCTGAAATAAAGATAAATACCAAACACTGCAGTGGAAATATTTATAAATGGCATCCACAGCACGCAATCTAAAAGTTTAAAAGGAATTGTCTCGAAACTGACTTATGAATGAATGAATGAATGAATGATTCATTTATTTTTGAGACCGTAAATGAAAAATATAAAACATATTTTAAATTATTGGATTATTTTTTATTAGCAGCGAATCTAGTAAGTGACTAGTATAAATAATATTTACTGAAATCCTCATCAATGCAAGTAGCAAGTGTGCGTTCTCGATGACTTGTTATTACAATTTTTAAAATCTTTTTGCAACCTTATACATTTTAATCATTTATCGAGATTCTATGATTCAATAGAAAAAAAAAACACAGAAAGACAGCATGTTTCACCGTTAATTGCAATAAAATGAAATGAAATGAAATGAAATGAAATGAAATGATGCTTAAACAGTCTAAATTGTGTTATTGTCCATTTCAAATAAAAGTTAACTTATATTTTCAGTAAATGTTATTCATTGTATCGCCAAAAGCAAAAGAGAAATTAATTAAAGGCCAATTCAGGAATAATTGATGTGCCAAGAGTTGACTGCAATATAAAAGAATAACTGGTTGTATGGTATTAGCAGTTAGCAATTATGGGGAATTGGGTTGGTAATGTTGATGACAGCAATGGTTAAATTATTTGCACGTTAAAATATCAACTCATTCCACTTTACAGACTTCATTCGAGTTTGTAAATTAGTACTGTAGAGTAGTGCCCTTTTCAATAGGGACTAACCATATTATTTTTATTATTATGATTTATTTATTTTACACAGAGTGGTTTCACATTTCCCCAACGGTCACGTAGTTTTTGTTTTTTTTTTCTCTTTTGTTATTCCAGTCCATAAACACGAACCAAAGCAAAAGACTCTTGATTTTCGTTTTACTATGGTTTTGGCAATAGACATTAAACAAGAAAATTTGGTAAATGAAACAAATGCCAATGTTTGTTTTAGCGATAGATCAAGTTTTAGTTGGTAATTGAAGCCTTATTAGTGAGTACAGAGTTTTAAAAGAGTAAAAACTAAGGTTATATTTTTAATTTATTGGACTAAATACCATTTAAGGTTTTCTAAAATATACGTTTCTAGATTATACTTTCTCTAAAATATAATGTAATTTTTATTGCGTTCAATTTATAAATGAAGTTTTCTAAATAATTTACGTATGACTAAAAACTATGCATTATATTCTAAATAAAATCAATAGAAGTTTCAGGCTGGTCATGAAATCGAAAAGAACCAAAAATTGTTTATGATCATTTTAAAGTTGATCTTTTTACTTTTTGATCTTTCAGTGTAAATTTTTTCAGGTTAAAATAAGTCGGGACACGTGACAATGCTATGATTAGGTTCACAAACGAACAATTTCTATTTTTCTAAATTCGTACTGTGTAAAAAATGTGTTTGGTACGTAATTAATAACACGTCTTGGAGCATAAATTTTAATCCCATTAGACTATTTTTGTAATGATACGTGATGAAATCTTTTTGGAAAATACATTTTACAGCAGTAATTTGTCCATTTATAAAAGACCATTTATATGGTAGCTACGGTTTATATTCACATGAAGTAATTCGTAAAAAGTCGTCATCCGGTATTACTGATGCCTAGGAAGGTAGAAATACAAGCAACTAATTGAACAAATGAGAATCATTCCTTTAGATAGATAGTGTGTTGTCTTATTAGACGAAAATTTGTTAGTTCTCAAATTAGTCGTTCGGAGCCGGCGTTAAACTGGATAAATTTATCATGCACAGCGTGGATTGTATGAGAAGCCAGACTGAAATTCAAACTAAGTGGTTGTAATACATGGCCATTGAATAAGTAATATTTGGGTTTAAGATTTAGTCATTTATTTTTCGCACTGAATAAATATTTATTTCATTTAATTTTACAAACTTTTTGAGGTTCTCTTTTTCAATTTTCAAGATGTAAACGCTTAAAAATTCCCACTTAATAAAAAACTTTCAACATATTCAGCATTTTTCTTTGTAATCACAACTACATTTGACAAATGTCAATAAACTTAAGAAAATAGTCATTAATATTTTAAAAATAAATTCAATTGATTTTATGAATAATTAATTATACGTATTTAAATATCTGCATAATTAATATCTTTGGAGCAAATTTCTTTAACAATTTGTTACGCTAAATAAAAACACTTTTTAAAAAAGAAAAAAATTTTTATTAGCATTTGAATAACATACATCCTTACATTGTGCCCTGGATCGTATTAAACTTATCATAACGTATGTGACATTTAAAAAAATATTGATACCCTATTTTTACTTTTATATAGTTCTGCAAACAATTACGTGAAACTGAAAATTGAACTGACAACCGAATTAAGAATAAAGTCAAACAAAAGAGTAAAACCTGTCCTCAAAGCTTAGCATAATAATATCTAAGAGAATAGAGATATTTATTTATACACGAAATGTGGCGTGGTTGTACGCTGTTGTACGGAACATTCGCATGTAAAAATTAAAGTGCTTATATCATATAAATAAAACATACAGTAACTCTAAAAAAAATGTATGCAGTGTAAACAATTTTTGAAATTGTAAATTTCGAGAAAATCAGACTTATATTAATTCTCTTTCTTTAATAAATATTGAATTTTCATAATACTTCCAATAAACGAATTGCCCTGAAAAAGTATGTCAATTCTGTAATTTCAACGCGGTGTTATGTATGCATTATAATAGCTAATAGCTAAGAGTTGAAAATATTTACGGAGAAATAGGTATCGAAATGCGAGAAAAAATCACTTTAATAAATTACATTTTATTTCAGATTGTCATCTTTATACAATAAAAACAAAACCAAACGAAATCAATAAATTCTTTTAGGTTTTTATTTATTTATTACAACAAAATTATAAGTTATATTTTGATTTTTACGAGCAGAAGAGCCAATTCGTAGCGAATTCAGGTCTCTCACACTACTTACTAGTCTGCCAGAGGTGTTTGTTTTTTATTTCTTAATTATTTATTTTTTATTTTTTACGATGTGGTGTTAATTTACCATTAATAACACCTGTAACTGTTAACAATCTTTGAGAATTTTTTTTACAAACTACGAAATACAATTTCAAGAAGACGGATTTGTTAGAAATTCGATCTATTGAATTGAATAAGAAACGAAAATTTCTAATAAAATTTAAGCAGATTTATTGTGATTATACAATATTATACTGGAAATAAATATTCATCTAAAACTTAAGTTTATCATAACTATACAATTTAAGATTTAAATAATTTAATAGTCTTCCATTTTACAAATTTTTCTCTGCTCCGTAACAAATTTATAATTTTAATTATTTTGTTTATAACTCAATCACAAATTGACTGATTTCGATTGGGCTTGCTCTACGTTTATTCTTCGCGGCCTGGGAAATATTTATATTCCTCTACAATTATATACATGACATAGAGAAAATTGGGAAAAAACTAAAAATCGAATTGTATCCTGGTTCCGGTATTTTAAATACATTGATTTCCGAGACTAAGCCTAAGACTAAGAATAGTCGGCAAATTGATGACAGCAAATTTCTTGATTTATTAGTTTCTTATGTTTCTGTTTTCCTCTAGAAAATTAGAATAAGTATTCTTAGGAAAAAAGTTAAAATTCGTTTATTTTATTCATTCAGACTTACGTGTATATATATGTACATAAATATGCTTATTTATTGCATTGATGTTAATTGCATTTTAATTTGTCTTTTTTTCGACTGAAACTAAAACGGCATAGGATGAGTATTTCATATAGTATTTTAAGCCATAAGAATAACAAGATTATAAAATCTAAAGAGCCGTCGAATAATTTTTAATGATCTATTCTCAATTAAATAATGTTCTATTAAAAGTTTCATAATGAAGAAATTTGAAATACGTAACTACGATTGAAATTTACATATAATTCTTACCCATGCATACATGCATACATACATACATACCTACATACATAAATACATACATACATACATACATATATACATACATACGTACATACATACTTACATACATAATGTATTTATGTTATATTTATATTTATATATTTTAACTTTTTCCTTTTCATCCATCATTAAACTATTAAAGACACTCAAATAATAATCGACAATACATGTATGTATTTGATGGTCAGTGGATTGATGGAATGAATTTTAAAGAACATGATTTCATCTGTGTATTGAAATGGATGTTATATGGCACACATCCAGACATAAGTATAGTGTAAATACATTTGAATAAAATAAATACTACCTACACTAAAAGAAAAATATTATTGTAATTGCTCATTTTTGGTCATATGACGAAATTAAAAATAATACAATACAAAACATGTGTTCACATATTTATTGTTCTATTTAGAGTTTATCTTTGTTGACTTATGTATACAGAATTGGCTTATCTATTATATTCAATGGAAATAAAGACGGAATCGCTGAATATTGGATTTAGGTTTTAAAATATTGAGCTAGTGAACTGGAATAAATTTCAAGTAAAATAAAATACTATTTAACGATGGGTGCTTCACTATAAAAATCGTAGAATTCTTTCCAAAAGTTTTTGGCATCACTATGATCTAGTACTTGTCTGATTAAAATACAATTATGTGACACCAAATGTATTTTAAATATTCTTTAATGGCAGTTTTTTTATGAGCACTCTTATTATCAACAAAAAGTTGAGAACCTTGAAAAATAGTGTAGAAGATAGTCAGTATGGAGTGTGGGCGTTTAATTCCTCACTCTAGTCGCTAGTCTTCTATACTTCGCCAATCATAACTCCAATTCCACATTTTTCAAATATATATTACGGTAGAACCTTGTCGTTATGTATCACAGATTCTGCTTGAAAAATAATAAAATATTCTTAGGCTTCAAACATTATATTTTGTCGAAAATTAAACTTGTCAATCAAGGAAATGAAATCCGAAGTATTCCGTCGATGATGTTTCTTTTCTTGACTATTAAAGCAAGTAATCTTTATTAGGAATACTATTACGCAATAATTCATGAGGATTAAAAGTTTGTTTTAGAAAACTGCCACTTTTTAATAAACGTACGTGTAAACGTACTTTTTCTCCATGTCGTTCTACTTTGTAGCTTAATTTTTGCGTTTTGTCCCTTTTTCAGTCAAATAGGTACACATATGAACATACTAATAATTAAATTTGTTATTGCATTTGACATTTACCGCATAAGGATATTTTTAATTTTTACTAAAATTTCTTTATGGCTGTATTTTATAAATCAATCACACATACAATCACATACATTTACCATAAATTTAAGCAGTATAAATAATATACATATGTACATACATATAATTTATATAGAGTTCATTGAAATTGTAAATAAAGTGCTCTCAAGTTATAAATAGGAAACGGATATAAAGTAAGTGTGAATATGTATACATATGTGTGTATGTATGTATGTAGGAGCAAATTAATATGCATGTAAATATATACAATATAGTCTCCATAGAATAAACATATATTTCATTAACCAAGTCTTTATAGCTTAAAGAGAAAATCAACTAAAGCTGTGGGAAAATGTGAGAGAACCCTTAAAGGCAATTAGTCTTTATACATTGTTATTTTTCTTCTTCGTTTGGTTGTAAGAAAACAATGAATTGCAGAATTAGCGAAAAGGAATTGTGTCACAATTTCCATTATTCTCATTAACATCGTATTTGTTTGTTGTTGTTACCTTTTTATAACATGCTTAGCACATAATGGTTTAAAAAGAACATAATGAAATGAACTTAAATGATTAGTCAGGACCCTTGGGCTTGACCTTATATTATTCCCCGTGGCATCTATGTCACACGTATAAGGCGTAAACGTATAATTTAATTGTCACCTATTACTACTTGAAAAGTCCACAAACCTTTTGAGCGAATTATAATAATTAAAAAAATTATAATTTAAATATTTTTCAGAACCATATACTGTGTATGATAGTAGACATGTTAGTAGACCACACTTCGTAACAAATCATTTGGGATTTGGCGATTGCGAAAGGCATAAGTTTTTATTAAATTAAAAACAAAAATTAAATTAACTTTACTTTCTAAAATAGTCAGTGGTCGGTCCATTAATATGGGTTATTAATACAGTTGTTGTTATTTTAATTAAAATTATATTTTGAATGTCCTTGTTAAAACACAAAGTCTTAACATACTTTTATACTTACAATTCTATTACATTGTCACATTTGAATACAATATCATTTCTATGCTGATTTGTTTTGCTATTTTTGCTTTTAATGGCGGAAATAAAATTATTAAATTATATTTGAAACACTATCATATTGCAATATTTATTTTATATAAGTAAGTAATAATTAAAAAGGAGCCGCATTATATAGTGTATTAACTATATACGTTGACAGATATACAGATGTATGCAAACTTAAATATGGATTTGTCTTATATTATTAAAAATTCCTCTACGAACTGTCGGACACAACCACACACATCCATGGATGCAAAAATGGAGTAATAAAACTGAATGAATATTATAATAAATGGAGACAACTGTGTAGCCTAGAGAATATTTATATGCCAATAGAGTTATAAATCAAAAATAAATTTCTGAAGGAAATTGTTATAATTTAAAATATATTTTATTATTATTCTCATTGTTGCTATACATATATTTTTTTTAGATTAAAAAAAATGTAAATGCAAAATTCTAATTAAATAAAATGAAATGAAGAGTTATTTAAGTTATGTAATCAAAAAAGAAGATTGAAAAGGAAAAAAGTTTCGTTTTTCGATTTCTAATTAATAATTCAAAGAAAGATGTGAATTTTTAAGTTAAGCCTAATGCGAAAGAATACATTCTTCTACATAATTTTATAGATAATCCAAAACGAAAGTCTTTTTCTCTCTTATTATACAAAGTTAGTAAAATAAAATAAAATCAAATAAAATCAAATAAAATCAAATAAAATCAAATAAAATCAAATAAAATAAAAGAGAAAATATTAAATATTACTATTATTATTATTAAAAATTCTCTCAATCGTTTAAAATTGTTTGAATTACGAGCAAATATTGCTTTGGTTCATTAACGATGTTCTTTTTTATTGCAATCCTTAATGTAACAAAAGATTTAAATAATTTTTTAACATAAAGAGTATAAGAAAAATTAGATGTTATTAAAAATAATACACGACTATTAATTTGAAAAAAAAATGAATTACATACATACGTATACAATAAATAAAAGATATAGTTTATCTAAATTGCAAGTTCAAGTCAAAATATTTTTTGTAATAACATACTATTTCAAATATAGTATATGTATGTATGTATTGGATAATATTTTTGTAGTTATGTAAAGTTCTGTCCTATGTAAATGAAATTATATTTGAAACTTACTCGAACAATTTATATGGTATGTAGGGCGTTTTATTTTAATTTTTTTTTCACCCTTAATTTACTGCGTTGTGTTAATATAAATTCAACTTTTTGAAATGTATGTTTTATGTTGAAATTCTTATCTGTTTTATTTTTATTTGCTTTCTTTCGTTTAGGTCGCATGTACTCCTGAGACGAAAGTGGAAGCACACAACGTGTGGAAAGTAAAGTACTAAATAAATAAGAAAATTTTCTTTGAAATTAGAAATTGAATCAGCAGCATTAATTGTTTAATGATTTGATGCGAACTGAACACGAGAATATAGTAGGAAAATTTTTAGACAACACTTAAGGAAGGTTTTTAGCTTACTGAAGCTGCCATTAATAATTAAAATTTCTAGTTGTTTTCAATAATGCCGTACACAGTACGAGGCAAAAATTTAATGGATTTTTACTATTCATTAAAACCAATCTTCGTTGCAATCGTAAATTTGGATTTTTATGATTTCATCAATACCATCCAATCAACAAAAAATTAAAAGAATTTTCTGGATAATTGTGTCTCTCCATGAAATTATATGAACGCAGTTGTTTGACTTATTTGGGTTCTTATAAACAAATTTAATATCTTCTTTTCCAAACATCAACAATCTTAATAATATTAATTTATTATTATATTTTGAAAATGTTCGCAGCATATTTTTGTTTCGGAAGCCTTTTTCTGTGCTCGTCTGTATAGCTGATCTCAATTGAACCAACTTGATTTAACGTACTAGACGTTTATTTCTTTATATATTCAGTAATAAATGAAATTTCAATGAAATTTTGTGAATATCAGACAGTAGCATTCAATTTATTTTAACAATGTCATATTTAGTACATAATATATTTCTATAAAACAATATTCTATAATATATTCTAAAATAAATAAATAAAATTAAAAACAATTGTTTATTAATCAAATTTGTCTTAAACTTAACTAAAAGAATGATAATTCCTTTCATTTTTATATAAAATCTGTATCTAATTCGATTCACAAAAGAATAAAGTTGGATTCAATATTTTGTATATTTAAACATTTTTGATAAAAATATATTCTGCTTTCCCAAGTATTTGTCTAGCACTGTACATTTAAGTCGTCATTTTGCTGATAACATATTCAAATCATATAAATAAACAAGTACGTTATTTGATTACTAAACTTTTGTATTTTTTAATCATTTTTTGGCTGAACAAATAAGACGCAATATCGTGTACGACCCATTATACGAGTGCATCTAATTAAAAATCTAAGTATATATGTACATATGTATGTAGGCAGTTCATAAGAATTTGATTACATTAATATTATAATAAATGTGAAAATATTTAATAAATAAACTCAACACTTCCAAGTTTTTTAACTTCTCCTCTTTTTACTGCCTATGACAACAATTACACTTCGGGGATTTCATTCATTTTATTTGTTTGTAACATTTTTATATTTTTGGATAGTTTAAAAAATTTTGATCACAAATTAAAAGAAATGTGTTCTTGTGCATATATTTCTTCTAAAATTTCGATTATCTTTGAAAGAATTTGTCGATTTAATATAATTATTTGCTTAAAAAAGCATAATTTCTTGAGAAAATAATTTCGTACAGCATCGGCGACATTCAAAACAATAATTTCACAAAAACGATAATCGGCGATATTCAAAACAATAATTTCACAAAAAAGATAATGAAAGTCTCATATGTTATGTTTATGCGCTTATCATAAATATAATGGCGCTTAATTGCGACTTAGGTCAATATGTTTTTAATAACTTAAATAAAAACATTGTTAGAGAAATAGGGATCTCACGTAAATATAAAGTTGTGTTAGTAAATAACGTGAGTCGAGTTAGACTGTTATTGTTTGGAACCATAGATATACATATTTGCTTACACATTAAAAAGGTAGCAAGCAAAAGAAAAGGCTAAAATAATTAGGCATTTGTAAATAAACAATAAAAGTATGAATTAAGAAATTTCGAAATTTTCATAACTGAAAACAAAGCTTTTTCCATCTTTTTAACAAAGTATTGGATTATCCATTTCGTCAGCTATGAAGTTTATATTTCACGTTCTGGTTACGTTAAATTATTATATCCGGAAGAGATTGCTATTTGGTTAACATTATGGTGGCGCCATTGAGCCGCATTTTCTCGAAAATTTCTCTGAAAGAATGATTTGACTGTTAAATACATAGCGCTATTGAAACTTTAAAATATGCTATATGTGGTTACAACGCGATGTTGCTACGAACCAATCGATATAATCGGTTTTGGATTTATGGCATGGGAAGTTTCCGGAAAGAGTAATTAGTTATGTAATTAGTAATTAGTCCCATTCGTAAAATTTAACGCCATTGGCATTTTTTGTATTCTACGCGGATAAATCGCTAATGTTAGAACAACATTTAATATCTAACATCCGTCCTGTTATCCGTTATCGCCCAGATACTCCCATAAAAAAATAAAATATATAATATACGAAACAGACTGGAAATTGCATTAGGAAAAGGGTTACGTCTACTATTAAAAACTTACTAGAATTAGAATGTATAAAAAATTTTAAATAAAAAATTGTTTATATCGACCATGTATATATTCGGAACATAACACTCTCATTGGTATCGTGGCTTTTAGGTCTTCAAAAGTGTGCTTAGTTTTGCTTTAAATAGTATCCTACTACTACTTTCTAAGTATTTGGTACTTGACAGTATGGGGCAAAGGGGGACAGATTATTGTGTAAATGCATATATGTATGTACGTATGTATATATGTACGTGTGTTCTAGTTTTGCGTGCTATGCGACGAGCATGTATTTGTATATGTAAATGAAGACATAGAAAATATAATGAAAAAGGCGAATAAAAATAGGAAAAGAAGAAGGGAAAATACAATTGTAAAAAAAATACAAAAAATAAAAGAAAACAAATTGCGATGCATTACAACTCATACTCTATTTTAATAGTACTTGTTCTTGTTTCGTTTTATGACACAAAAACAAGCAAAGAACGTACAAACCTAACTTGTAATGAAAAGGGCAAAAGGTACTCAATGAGTTCATGGTTGATACTACCACCACGTACACTTACACACACTTCATTCGTATTCACTTTGTAATATTACCACAATGGTAACACTTATACTATTTATGAACATGTGAATTTTGTGTGCAAATGAGTGAATAAAATGAGAATAGAATGAAATTTATAAATTTTCAATGGCTTCAAAGTCGTCCAACTGCTAGCTAACACACTTAATTTATATGACAGACGCAGGCTTTGCATTTGTAGTAGTGCTCCTTTCTAGGTTTTTATTTATATTCACACATCCTTTGCAATGGTTGTTATACTGTGCCATTCATTCCTCATTAATTTCAGATTTTTTTTTCTTTTTTAACTGATGATTTTTTGCACTAGTTCAAATATCCTGGAAATAATTCGTGATGTGGTTTTATTTTAAATCTTATAAAAAATTTCATTTACTTATATTACATACGTATCTGCATTTGTCTCACATTAGCATTATCTGGCAGCCTTACTTTGGGTATTTTCACTCACACACATACACAAAATATGAAAGAAACTGAACCGTGATAACGGTTTATTGTGCTCTGTAATGCTGCATTGAGCAGCTAAATTATTAATGAATCCTGACTCAAAACTGAGAAAGGTGACCACACTTCCGTCGACAGAAAAAATAAAGATGTGTTTGGAAGAAAATAAGTGAGTAGGAAACATTTACGTAACAACGCCAGATTAAATAATATAAAGAAGTCCGGGGATGAAAATTAATATGAATTTATTAATATATAAAAAAGAGGAATTTATTCATATGCAAAAGAGAGAAAAACACATAAAGCTACATTTACATATTCGTACATAGGTACGTTTATGTAGCTCATATCCATTCAACAAAGATGCTAAAAACATACCAAAATATTATACTACATTATAATTTAACTCCGAAAAAACTAGAGCTAATAACTTATCGATTTTTTCCAATTTGTACAATATATCTATACCTTTACAATTTTTGTTGTTAAGTTTTCAAAGCAACATCACTTAATTGGCCGTTATAACTCTTCAGTCAGGATTACGACCTAGTTTCTCACACCACCAATGATATGAGTGTAAATTTTGTCCAAGTGTGACGGGACCTACAGTTTAAAATCGACTCCGAACGACAGATGTTTGAAAAACTTTTCATGGCAATTTTATTTATTTTTAGAATTTTACCAGAAGACTGCTAAATTATATCGAAATTATAATTTTCATATTTCATTTCGTTAGAGAAATGAGGAGTTTAATTCACAGCCTCATGTTTAGTAAGCCAACACACTACCCACTAGAATACAGCTACTGCAACCGCCATTACGTATAAACAAAATAGAGAAACAAGATATTAATTATAATAACAATAATAATTATAAGTAATTGACACTTTCACTCAAGAAAATAAAAACAGACTTTAGTAAACTTTTCAAAATATATCGGATACTCGATTATTCTTTACATTTTTCGACTTTATTAATATAATTATATGTAAATATATGTATGTCCGTATGTACATATATTACAGAAATCATACAAATCAAAGTAGTTTCAAGGGACGTCTCCACTACGAATTTATTAAGCAATAACGCGTTTGATAAGGTATGGCATTTTTATAATTTTTGTTTAAATCTTGGGCGAATTACGGTATAGTGGGAGCAAGTTTTTAAAACAATATAAATAATTACTTTAAAATTAAAAAATTAAATTATTTATTTTTATCTTCTATTAATATAAATACCCATATCTGCCCGTCATATTATGTTGACATTAATTTTACTGGTTATATTAATGACCCTCTATGAGTGTGTGCCTGAGTGAATTGTTTCTTTGAGGCAGAACATATGTTTACGTTTTGTTTTGGTTGGTATTTTATTTTATTGTTTTTTTTCTTCAATATTATATTCGATTCTAACGTGTATGTGTATTTAAATTATTGTGTTTTTATGAATCATTCCTTGGAAAAAACCCTCTAACACACACATTATACTCCATACAGACTGATGTACATGCTTTTAGAATTGCAAATACAAACAATAATAAAACTAAAAAGCGTTCACACACACCATCGTTTTTTTCTTTCTCTCGTTTTCCCTCATATACAATCCTATTTTTATTCCCCATATAATAGGAATGATAGGAAAAATATAAACACGGTAATACCGCTAGCAATCGTTCGTTCGGACAATTGAGCCAGTAAATAAAAAATGTATGAAATAAAAAAGCAGCATTTATTGTTTTATTTTTTTTTTTTCATCTGCTAGGAACAGGAGTATAGCGGTGTGGAGTACGAAACGGCACCCATTGTTTTGTTTTGAGAATGCGAATACTATAATTCAATGGGAGCTTGTAATCCATGCCGTGGCATGGCGTGGCATGACATGACATGGCACCTAAATATGTTGTTGCTTGTGTATGGATGGATGGCTCTAAATAGCTAACTGAAAGAGCAAAACAGGCAATAGAAATGTTGTCGTCACGTGAAAAATTCAAGTTTTTCTTGCTTGAACTTCTGTTTCGTTCCTTTACTTAAATTATTTGAGTTGAGTTTTCATAACAATGTTTCACTTAAAAAATTTTTTCTAGTATTCATATTTATACAAGATTTTCGCACAATTATACATCTATCTATAAAATCACAGCAAAAAATTTTTCTCAAAAACTATTTTTCATTATAATTTTGTTATAGAATTGTCGTGTTATTTTATCAATATTATATTGCATATATATATTGCATATATAAATATATATATACATAAATATATATATATATTTTACATTTTATACATTTTATACATTTTAATACATATAAATATATATGTGTGCATGATAGGTACACAATATGCATATATACATTATATATTATTCTTTTCTTTTTACTTTTTCTTTTTGTAAATACCGTTGTTAGCAAGTAATCCTCTTATATAGTAAAGTGTTAGTACTTTCTTATTTGTTTCTTCTAATTTAAAAATATGCCTTTAAAATTAGGCCACTGAATTAATGAAAAATATATATTTCTTTTTTCTTTTTTAATTGCTGTTCTTTTTTTTTGTGTTAAATTGGTTTCTATTTATTAAATATTTTAACCGCTTTCTATAACCAAACGTTAAGTCGTTGTAACAGCTCACTTACATCTGAATGGTGACGGCAGTGTATGATGTGAATTTTCCTTTACTAAATGAAAATGTAAGCTTGTGTCCTGTTTCCGCATACAATACTGCCAATTTTTTGTTCTCCAATTGAAATCTCGTGTTCTTAAAACAAATTCAACGCAAGCGTAGTCCTCAAATTCTCTCACTCACACATTCAAATCATAATATAAGATTGCTTTACTTATAAAAAAAAGCATGCAGTTTGTTTGACACAGTTTTTCCATTTTATTTGTTTAAATCTTTCGTTTCATTTTAACTCTTCCGGTACCTTACTTACTTATTATATATATATATATATATTATATATTATTATATTATTTATTACATTTTATATTTATTTATTTTATTTTATTTTATTTATTTATCATATAAAATTGTAAACGGTTTAAGTACGGTACACTTGATTATTATTAATAAGTATTTTTCGTCGTGTTTAATATTTTTTGTTTGAAATTACATAGAAAAAAATTTAAAATATGCTCAAGACTCCTGTTGAATTACGTAGGTACAGAAACGGATACAGCGATGCCTCAAACGTGGGGCAAATAAATGCCCGAGATCAGTCATCGTCAGTTAATTTATTTGAAAAATGCATCTAGAACTTAAAGGAACTTACAGTTCAAACGATCAATAGCCTCCTTTTGATCATAATACTTAATGAATGGGAAGAAAGTGAGAATTACATTTAGAAACAGAGCTTGTGTTGATGCCTAATAACGTGATTTACCGTAAGATTTTACAATTCATCAATAATTTTTCCGAAGCCCATATTTTTATTGTCCCATTCATTAACCCCTTGCATGGTTGAAATGCTTGACTGCCTACACAAGTAATCTATACACAAATCCCAGTGACGGCGAAATGATAATTTTCAAATTAAGAGAGCTTCAACCAAAATCCTTTAAGTAATCCATCTAGAAATAATCTTGAAGCGGTTGTCCGCAATCAGGCAGATGCAAACTAATTATTTTATATTAGAGACCTGAAGATTTGAATTAATGATAACTGAAGTAGAGCAAAGAAATAATAAAGAGAAAAAGTATTGTTATTTTGTTGACGCGAATACTAATTCTAGCTCACTTACTTCTTCTATACCCAGCACCTGATATGCTCCCAATTGTTTGTTTCTGAAATGTATTAATGACGAAAAGGTTCAAACAATATGTTCTGATGATTGCCGTCATTACAGTTTAGATTATCGGTTCGAGACGACAGATCCCCATTCTGAACTGATGCACTTTGAGTCTGCAGTGGGTGGCCGACGACCACTACCCTTAAAGTTACTCCTGGATAGTTTGATGCATGCATGACTCAAATCTTTTCCTATTGTAATTTCCAAACAACAGTTTTGATTGTCTCAAACCTAGTTATTTTAAGTGTCTGCCTGCACCATCCCCAATATCACAGGAAAGTTGTGACCACATCAGTAATGATTGATGATTGACAAATTATTTAAACTTCAATAGAAAAAAATTCATATAATTTATTACACAAAACAAAACAAAACAAAAAAATCTCTCACAGAAAATAAATGTTGAAAAATCTTAATAAACGCCAACAGCAACATCTCATCTCATCTCATGTGTTTTTGTCGGTGTTAAACTTGCAAATCATTTTTACAATTTAATTTGAAAAGAAACTTTATGAACACAGTATGAGTTCTTAGAATTTTCGAAATAATTTCATTTTATTCTTTTAGAGAACAACTAAAATTATATGCAGGTTCAAAAAGCAACCAACCCCAATGATGCTGACATATTAAACACGATCGACCCTAAAGATCAATCTAAACCTGGGGGTGTTAGATGTTTTGAATTCGTGTCTAAACGAATTGAAATTAGTAACACGTCGCTATTCGAAGAAACAAATCAAATGGCTAGTCGCGATCGTCAAGTACCCACCCGATCTATATGAATTAGATACGACTGATGTTAGTCAATGGCATACTGAAGTTTATTCACGTGCCGTCAACATAATTGACTGCTATCGTAATGGGCAAGTGTGTGAAATTGAGCCGATGCAAAAGAGACAACATCCGGGTGCTGGTTTAAATGAAGAGGGTTAGTTTGGCGTATTTATAACAGTATATTGAAGAAAAAAACACTACGCGTTGATGGCTGGTGGCCAAATATTATAAAGTACAACAGACAGCAACAAAAGAAGACAAAACGAACGAACAATTCATTAATAATTATTATCGTCACCACAACAGTGTCCGTTACTCTTTCAGACTTCCAATTATTGTCAAACTTGTGAACGTCATTTTATTGGAGAGATTGGAAATTGGCAGTTACATTTAAAGTCCAACAAACACAAGAGACGTAAAGAAGGACTCAGGAAAAAAGCTAAAATAACTGATTCTGAAGTCTCTGCTACAGGTTTGGAAATGAAAGACAATTGAAACCAAATGAAAATCTATAGAAAATAGCTCATGAAGTGTTGTTACATTCAAAAATTTAACAATAGAAACATGATTTTTGCAGCATTTCGACGAACTTCGTATGAACAAAAGTGTCTAAAAGAAATTAAATTACGTTTAATTTGAAAAGGTCGTTCTTATCAGTTCAGAATTAATTAAATTTGTTATAAAATATTATTAAAAATTGTTGTTTTTAATGGAATATTTCCTATGTGTTGCATGCAAATTGCATGGTATCATCATTTATTATTATTATATATAATATATATATATTTATTTATATATTGATGTATAATAAATATGAACATGATGGAGTATGATTTAAAAGTAGGGTATGTTTTTTATTTGAAAAGTAAGAGTAGTAGCGTCCTTTTAGGCTTAAGCCAAAAATGCATAATTTACATGCAGCAAAACTGCTGTTAAATGCAGCATGCAGCATTTCCATTTCGTTTATTCCGCCAGCAAATAAATTGTCAAATACCTTCAGGCATAACTTTAACATAAAATATCTTAATTTTTTGCTTAAATTTGAAATACCATACTTTTAGGAGGTAAAATTCAAATTTATTCATTATAAAAATGCAAAAAAATCGCAGTTTGGAAGAAAAAAATTAAAATTTTTTTTTAAATTATAATTTTAATTCGTTTCCGTTTCATTTTAAAATCAAAAAAAAATAATTTTCAAAATTTTGTAAATTTTTTTCATGCAGTAATGCTGCATGAAAAATGTATGCAGCATTTTTACTGCATGCAGCATTTTTTTTACTGCATGCAGCACAAAATTTTGCTGCATGTAAAATTTTGGATTCTTTGGCTTAAGCCTAAAAGCCTATCAAATTTTTTCTTATTAAAATTTTAATTCTTTGAAATTTTATGAAACTTATTTTTTTTCTAATAAAGTTTTTTTGATTGTGTTGTTGTGTTTTGGTTTCTTCTACTACTACTAATACTATGACCATAGTCTGAGTAAACAAGCAGATGATCTGCTATATCATTTAGGGCCATTGGGTTTAGTTAAAGGTAACTTTAGCTAAAGGGAACTGTAAAGTTACAGATAAAATAAAGATAATTTTTCAAAAATATAGCAATGTCGGAGCAATGCCGATAAAACGGCTCAATTAAACAAGTGTTTTCTTTAAAGCAGCGGCTTTCTTTTTTTTTGTTGTATTTCATTTTGTTTATATTACAAGTTGCCTGCCATATTGAAAATAAAGTATAATAATATGACAAGTTCAGACATAAACTTAACTTTAAAAGTAACCGGTAGGATCCTCCCTGATCACTTATAATAACGAAAAACAATTTATTTCCCAGTTAAAATCCTACCTTTTTTTAGTTAACGGCAAGTTGTGGTAATGGCCCTAAGAGCTAGAAATAATTTGTGTTGCCTGTAGAATTTAATCTTAAAAGATCGTATAAGAAAAGTAATAGTGCGGTGGTTATCAATTAAATTGTATTGTTAAGAAGAAAAAAATAAATAAGCAAGTGACTTGGATGTGCACACAACACACACCATCACCTTCATGAACTGCAAAATTTCAAGCTATATCATTCATAACTTTATAATAGAAAAATTTTCTTTCAACTTTTGTATACGCTTTCGGGAAGAGCAGTATTTATTGATGGTTACAGTAGTGATGGTTGTATATTTCTTTAAGCCCGATATGTTCACGAATGGGAGTATAACCTCATTGCATTTTATTTTGATGTTAATTACAACATCACGAAGTTCTCAATGTTTGTAATTAAGCTGTTGGTAGGTAGTATGTGAGTTATAAAAGGTTTTGGTGTCGTTTTCACTAGTGCATGAAAATGAGAAACATATTAATACCGATTTATAAAAAAAAATAACTAAAATCTTCTATGTCCTTTACTTTTCCCAATTTAAACAATAGAAAATGTCTGCCATCTATGCGTTCATTTTCAGACGTTCTCTCTTAAGCTCTTAGCTTTAGTATGATGGTGCCTTAATCACTCATAAGTTCATATATAGATAGAAAAAATAATTTGTGGAACAATCTAATAATCAATCGCACAGCACAATAAATTAAAACATACTTGCATAGATATGTTTAGGTTAACACTTATATAAAAATTTTACATTTTGATGTTCTTTTCGTATAATCTTTAATTCAAAAAAGAAACAAATAAGTGCTTAGTGCTGCAGCTTCACTTTGTATATTGAAGACATTCATTCGTTTGTAAGGAATTTGTAAAAACAGACTATAATTGCACAATAGCAGAAACGACTTTTGCGTTATCGCTTATTTTTCCTTTTAGATTTATTTTTTTTTCTCTCAGTATTAGTTAGCTAGCTGGCTGGCTGGCTGGTTGGTTGGTTGACCGGCGTAAATGTATGACCTAGTTAAAATCACACGAAATATTCACATTTGGTGTCTTTCTATAATTCTCTCGTTCAAATTTAAAACTGCTAATGGTTGCTCAAAAAAATTTCCGTAGGGGTACAAAATTTATTAATTAAAAACTGGTTACATTTTTAGAAAAATCAAAACAAATGACCAAAACTTTGAAACTCACCATTAGATGTGTAACAGACAAGATTTTCTTGGTAAATATGAATTTCCTAAAAAAAAATCGAAGTAATAAAAAACAGAACCATTTCTTGACGAGGCAAGTTTTTTTGAATGCAGAATGCAGAAAAAGGTAAAAAATCAAAGCTTTGTAATATAGTTTTATACATACACACACATATATATACATATAAACAATTTTGTAAAATTTTAAAAGGTAAGCTTTAACAAATAATAGCCAAAGACCAATCCAACCTGCCAACAATAGAAATAATAAAAGCTTCTACATAAAGCGCAAATGCCATTTAATAAAAACTCAGGTCTTATAGCCAAGCAAAAAGATTTTCAATACAGATTTCAGTTAAAACGCATCAATATTTTTCTTATAAAAACAACAATAAAAATTAAAAGACAAAATAATCTTTATAATGAATTTCTCCCGTGTCATACAAATCATAACAATTTTTGCATTAATACTTGTGGTAAAAACATTTCCAGATGGTGCTCCTGCCGATACGTGCGTTAAAAAACGTCCAAACCAACCTAATCATGGTCAGGCTCGATCCCAGTCACTCGACACGAATCCATACGAGGTTGTAGCGAATTCAGAAACATTCCATCCTGGTCAAGAAGTCACAGGTCTGTAATTTAAAGTACAACATTACAGTAAGGTTAACTAAAGCATAAATTTTTAATTTCTTCACCATACTGTAGTGGTCATCTATCCTCATAGTCAACAGGCATTGTTTCGGGGCTTCTTTCTGCAAGCTCGAGATGCAGATTCCAACGAATGGATTGGTGAATGGCAACGAAGTGAAAATACAAATACCATACCAGAATGTTCAGCAATAACTCATGGAGACAATCGTGATAAACGTGCAGCCAAATTTATATGGAAAGCGCCCCAAAACAAGCGTGGACGGGTTTACTTTACGTAAGTTATTTCTCTATTTAATAATTACTATGACAGCCCTGCGTCCGGATATATTTTGTTATTTACAACATAATTATAAATGATTTGTTTTCTCTAGTTTTCTATTAATGTATTGCAATTTCTTAGTACTCGGTTCAGTTGTAACCTAGTTTATTGGCAAAATGAAAAATACTATATGTGTATGAAGCGTGTACATTGTGTTTGAGCATTAGATAACATAGTAATGTCATTATACACATCCATACATAACTCCTGATAATACAACGAATTTTATATTTCAATTTCATCAATTGCAACTAATTTTTATTTATTGATTTATTTGCTACAATACAATTACAAATTATATTTAACTATTTAAGAGCTGTAACAGATCAGAGCCTCTGGTAATAACCGAACCGACAACCCTCACGCTAATACTCTAGCACATTGCCCACTAGACTATCAGGGCACCTTTAATTTCAACTAAAACAGTTCTTTTGAAACTTTCTACTGTTTGTCTTATTTCGTAATAGATAGAAATGTTGAATTGTAAAAAGAAATAAAAAACGTGAATTAGAAATTTCCTTGTTATAGATCCAGAGGCAAGTAGAAATCATCCTTTCGAACAAATGTATATATGTATGTATAGATTTTTGGAATGAACATCGAAATATTGTATGTATGTATACATATATAAAGGCTTTTTGATTGTACTGTGATTTTTATAAGGATTTTAGCAAATCCAATCAATTCAGGAACTAAATATACACTCTTAAGTCAGCGATTTGTTCGCTAATGGTAGAAATTCCATATATAAGGATTTTGTCTTTTCACGCAACCTCTTCTATTGTTTTGCCATCAATATTTAATTATACACGTAATTAATTCAGTACCTATAAAATCAATATGATTAATTAATTAACAAATTAATATTATTAACTTATAATTTAAAATGCTTGTGAAAAAAAATTATTTATACCTAATTGTCCTTTTCTTTTATTTTTCTTACAGAGGTACAGTTTTGAAAAGTTATGGAATGTTTTGGAGTGATATTATTGGAAAAGTTCAAAAACATCAGTGAAAATACGAATATTTATAAACATGTATGCTACACATTACTGTATTAAATTAATACGAATTAATTGTTATAACTGTTGAATTGTACAATAATTCTTCAAACATATTCTGCAAACATGAATTTATTCAGAAATATTCAAAAATAAAATTATAAACGTTAGAAAAACATCAAAAATTATTGTTTTCGTTTCTAACTAGTAAATCAGTAGTGAAACATAAAAATTCTCACATGGATCAAGATCTTATTATAAATAATATTCTAAGACTAGAATCTTTCTTATAAAAATATTTATTCTATGAACGGACTACCCAGTTTACGTTTTTGATTTACAGTTTTACAGGAGTCAATGATTGGTATGAATTACTTATTGAACACTTTATTTCTAAATAAGTAATTGTTTTTTTCCGTTAAATAATTGTAATCGGATAAAAACTGAGTTAACCTTATAAGTTATTATTACTCACACTCACACAATTTTGAAACGTACATTATTTTTTTTTTAGTTTAGTGATCTAAACAATAAAATCTGTAATAATTTAAGGACATTCCGTCATAATTGTAGGCGTATTTTGACGAATTTAAGGCAAACGCTGTATTTCAAAGCTTTAATTTTACCGGACTATTTTAAATATCTCTCTCTCTGTCTTTTCGATAACTACAATGAAATTTATTTAAAACATAAATTCTGGCGATTTTAACTATCTCGTAAAATCATTCATTCCAAGGATTCCGTATCCATGAAATGTGTCTGTCAATAAATCATCGGCACTAGTCCCAAATGTTTGTGCGCAAGGTAATACGAAAGAAATACAAAAGTTTTTCTCTACCTATATACATACATATATCGGCGAGGATTTTTCAATTACCAAATACAGCCATTTGATTTTTGATTTGATTTGTTTGGATACATATTCAAATGGAATTGAACTTATTCTGATAAGTTTAACAAAATTAATGAAATGACGACGTCATTGATGGTATTACAGCTTAAATCTAAACCAAGTGATGATATTCGCTATCATACAGTTAAAGATATACAGTCATATACATATTATAAAAATTTTGAAGAGTTCTCTAAAGCTTTATTAAGAAAAAGTCCTTAAAGAGCATCATTCGAAATAAATTTATTCAAAGAACGTACAAACCTATTTAAAATGAAATGCTGTATATATACATGTGTATATAAACAAGAAAAAAGCAATTGGTTAAAAATCAAAAACGATTTTATAAAAATAAATCTATTATGTTCAAAACCCAAGTGTTCAAATATATTATTTTTTATATAGTGCATTAGTGATGTATAAGAAAACAAAACAAATAAAAATAAGCTCGTTATGTATATTATTTTTATTCGTTTTTAAAGAAACAAGCCTTATCCGTACATATGTATGTATTTTATAGATTTTATTTCTTTTTCTTAGAAGGAGAAAGTGCATCAACCACTTATATATTTTTTTTTATTTTAACAAATTTATTTTGTAATCATTCAATGGGAATAATTTATGAATGTGGCGACTCGGAGAAAAATATTCGTTCTTATGCGTCATTAAGACTGAGGTGATAAACGTAAGGAACGTTTAAAATAAAAAAATTATTTAAAATAATTAAGTTGAAAAAGATACACTCGAGAAAAATCACTTTTTTTATTCTAAAATATTTCTGAAAAAATCGTGAAAGTGGATCAGAAAAAATTTATTATAAAATTAAAGATAGTTATGCTGGAAAGTCTAAGATCATAAACGAAAGTCTTATTTGTTATTATTTCGGCGCTTTTTATAAATTTAACGGGGCCTCATTACAACTTCGATCAACACTGTTAGAGAAATGGGAGTTTCAGGTAAATATAAACTTTTGTTATTAGAATATGATAAACAACTCAAATTGAACTAAGTTGACTGCCTGAGTTATAGAACTCTTTGTAAATAGGAATTCTTAATAATAATTTTTTAAGTTTAAAGTGCATATCGTAAATAATATAATCTAATAGTAACATAAATTGTATTCTCATTCATTGCTTTCTCTTATTGCGGTAATATTTCCCGCTAAACGATCGGAATAAATATAATCATATATTGTGAAATGCACCAGATTTCAATTCACTGTGATACTCCAGTCAAATTGTATGATATTGGACTCATTCTCATAAATTTTATACCTTCTACCAAACATCTGCCAGAATAAAACAAATAAGGAACATTTTTAAAAAGTAAACACTAATAACGCGCTATAGAAAAAGAACATGAAAGAACTTATCTAGTGTATGTAATGTTATTTGATTCTCATTGATGGAAATTTGTTAACATGTAGTACATACACTTGGAAAATATCTGCAATAGTGTTCCATTTATTTTTTTTACGAACGTACTTGTTTTGAAAATAAAATTTTTAATGAAATCTATCGTAAATTATATTTAACGATTACGGTTTTATCGGTATAATAATTTATTATATTCATGTTACAGATGCCCCCTTTTAATTTAATTTCTATAATGTTGTTAGTTTATATTGTAATGATATTTATACATAAATATGAAGAAAAACTCTCGCCGATATGGCTTTACTTTCTATTTAATATTAAAATATAAGCGTGCATGGACTTATGTATATTTATATTTTTCAATGTATACATACATATACATATGTACATATGGGTTTAGAATCTGTCCTAATATATTAACACATGAATTTGAAGCCCATTCTATTTTTATACTGGACGACTGATACCAATAAAGGTGTTTGCAACACATAGGAAATATTCCATTAAAAACAACAATTTTTAATAATATTTTATAACAAATTTAATAGGCTTGTGTATTAATTCTGAACTGATAAGAAAGACATTTTCAAATTAAACGTAATTTAATTTCTTTTAGTCTCTTTTGTTCATATTGTACGAAGTTCGTCTCAAAATATTCCGACTATCGCAAAAAACGTTTTAATTTCTTTGTACTTTCAAAAATCTTTTAAAAATCCATATAAAATTTTGGAAAATTAGGCAAAATCAAATGATATCTAAAATTAAACTGATTAGTTGTTAGACTTTTATATTTATTTCTAAGATAAGACCGAACATTCGTTGTGGAGATGATATTTTAACTGATTACTGTGTTTGAAAGTAAAATTGTAAAACGACCGTCGTACTTACGCTTTTGTATATATGAGGCAATATTTTTCATTTATTTGTCGTTTATTTATAAGACAACGGAGAATGCATATCTGTGCATATTCGGAAGCCAGAGGCTTGAACATTATAACTGGTTATGTCTGTTTGCAAAGAGATCACTCTTACTCTCTCTCTCCCTCTCTCTCTCTCTCTATCGTCCACTTAGTCTCTCAATATCCATATATTTTCAGTGATACTCTTTTATTTTTCAATAAAATATAATGTTGTTATTGTTGACTTGAGCTTACTATTGAACTTGTTTGTGTATCTCAATTAATCAACAATTTTCCAATGTCCAGAATCAACCGGCTCATGTTTACGTTCAATATATAAGAACATAGATCGCTTAGTTACAAAAGTGAAATACAGACGAGAGGTCGTAAAATACTTGAGTTGATTGGGTGCTAAAGATTATTGATTAAAACGTGATATAAATATGGTTATCAATTTCGCTGCCGGACCAGCTAAATTACCCGAAGAAGTAAGTGTAATAATTGTATTTTAATATTCGAATAATTATTATAAAATATTTATTTTTATTCGCAGGTTCTCAAAGAAGTGCAGAAGAATTTACTAAATTGCAATGGCAGTGGCATATCTGTTATGGAAATGTCCCATCGTTCCCCAACGTACGATAAAATTCAGAAGGATGCCATTAAAACATTAAGAGAACTTTTAGACCTACCAGACAATTACAAAGTCTTATTTATGCAAGGTGGTGGTACTGGTCAATTTGCTGCAGTTTGTATGAATCTTATTGGACGCACCGGAACAGCTGATTACGTAGTAACTGGCTCTTGGTCTTCAAAAGCAGCTAAAGAAGCCACCCAGTATGGTAAAGTAAATTTGGTTTTGCCAAAATTTAATAAATATACTACCGTACCACGGTTCGACACCTGGAATTTAGATCCAAAAGCTTCATATGTATACTATTGTGATAATGAAACTGTAGATGGTGTTGAATTTGATTTTGTTCCCGATATTCCTAATGGTGTACCTTTGGTTTGTGACATGTCGTCCAATTTTCTCTCTCGAAAAATCGATATAAAACGATTTGGCATAATATTTGCTGGAGCTCAAAAAAATATTGGGCCTTCAGGAACGACAGTAATTATAATACGTGAAGATTTGCTTGGTCATCAAATTAAGGAAACTCCTTCTATACTAAACTTTTCATTAATGCAGAAAAACGATTCTCTATTAAATACTCCACCAACTTTTGGGTTAGTATCATCAAATGAATTTTTCTTATATTTAGTCTGATTGTGTGCATTTATTACATTTACAGCATTTACGTAATGGGTTTAGTTTTTCAGTGGATAAAACAGAATGGCGGCGTCGAAGGCATGTACAAGAAATCCGAAGTCAAATCAAAACTTATTTATGATATAATTGACCAGTCCAATGGGTTTTACTATTGTCCGGTGGAAAAAAATGTACGATCACGAATGAATATACCATTCAGAATTGGTAGCCCTCAGGGTGATGATAAACTTGAAAAGTCATTCTTAATTAAAGCCGAAAGTGAGGGCATGATTCAACTGAAAGGCCATCGTTCCGTCGGAGGTATTAGAGCTTCACTTTATAACGCAGTTACTGTAGAAGAAACACAAAAATTGGCTTACCTCATGAAGGAATTCTACGAAAATAATCAAAAATAAATTATAAAAATATTTTCATTCATTTTTCTATTTTTCATGTACACTCTACAATAAATGCCTATTTTTAAAAATTCGATATAGTTCATTTTCTATTTCCATATTTGTACCACAGAGATTATCGACAACCTTTTTAGCCCATATAAAGTATTCATCCCGACGTTCCTGAAAACGTAATGAAAAAATGTTCAATTGACTACTAACAGACAAGATAGCATTCACTATATCTGATATACATTTCTCCCTGGGGCAGTATAAAAAATCGGTAAAAATTACAAAAATCGTAAAAGAGTTTTCTTTCATATACAAAAGTAATATAAATAATTTCAGTATTTAATAGATTATTTTGTAATACGTATGTGGCATGAGATTCATAGTACCGCTCAATGCAAGATTTAGAGGTTGTTAAACGGATTCAAGTTCTTACACAAAATGGAATGTTGTAAGTAGAACACATTCACTGATAACACGTGTAGCTACTATACTCATATCTACATATAGTGGTTTTTACAAGAGTATGAGGATTGCATTTTTCCATCTTCTAAGTTTATTTTTTTATGCAAATGTTTATGGGTTGAAATCAGCGATAAACATGAGCCAGTTGGGCTTCGATTTGAAATTAAGTTTCAAATCTATAACTGGTTATTTGTACCACATGTTTTTTGCTATATTAAAAGCAGCAGCCACAACTTGAAATTGATAAAAAAAATAAGTCTAACCTTCAGTTTGTTGTTTTTGACAGTGCTTTTTTATATTACCGCCCCAGAAAATATAGAAAGTTATTGCATCAACCATGTAAGAGAAAGAAATTTTACCTCAGTCCATCCACTTGGTAGTGTATTCTGTAGATCCCTTAAATTGTCTAGTTTGTCAGCTAATTTGACTAACTTAGCTTTATAAGTGGAATTAGAAGCATTATCTATTTGTAATTGCTTACGTACATATTTTTCCAAAGTCTTGTCATCTGTAACTTCACGTACAATATTGCACACTTCTGTCCCAAACCGTTTCTATAAATTTAAAGACAATTATCATGAACTTTACCATATTACTGGCGAATAATAAGTTATATACCTCAATTTCTTCAAAAGTGGTCTCTGTGTCTTCGACGGTGTCATGCAGTAGAGCAGACATTAACACAGACTCATCGTCAATATGACCTTCAGTGGACAAAATGGTTGCGACATTTATGGGATGATTTATGTATGGCGTTTGATTTGTATTCTTCCGCCTTTGATTTCGGTGTTTATAAGCAGCAAATTGTAAGCATTCCATAAATTTGCTAGAAGGTGCCATTAGTTGTACTTTTTAGAATATTTAAAGAAAAATACGAGTAATAAGAACAAATTTTGCAAGTTTTTAAATAAACAATAAATTAATAACAGATGAAGGGTTTCCCGGTAGAAATACAGCTGATGAATGTAGTATAACAGTATTACTATATACAACCCAAACAGGGTTGTACTTTATTGTATTACATTAAAATAAAATATGCTAGAAAAGAAGGGAAAAATACAATTTTTCATTTTTGACATTCTGCAAAAGTAGAGATTTAATTTTATGTTTTTTATATATGTAGACGTAAGCAGTGTTGTCGATCGGTGTAGTTAGTTGTTATGTGTTGTTGTTTAGCTACTTTCTTTGAGTGCTCGAAGTCTTGTGAAGTCTATCTAGATGGGGGAACTTATAAAATATTTACATTTTGTTGTGGTGAGCTTCTGGTATGCTGAGTGTCGTGTGTGATGAGTTTAGCCGCATTGTGTATAACTTGCAATTAAAAGCGCATAGAACGGGAGAAATGCATACAACGCAGGGTCGCATGAAACGTCTGGTATGGACTTTCGGCTTTTCTCCTGTGTGTTGAATAAAAATGACATTCACCAATATATCGTTATTCCAAAAGCTGCATGGCAGTACCTATATTCACGTACTGTCGTTTTGCACTGCACTACCAACTATGTGCTTGTCTGCATTAAGGATAATTAAATTCAATTAGTAAAGCCGCAAGCACTGAATTAGAAAAGAAGTCCATCAACGAACGCGGTATTGCCATGATTTCAGTAAATTCCATTTATTCGCATTGAAAAATTTAAAAATAACAAATGTTGTGAAATGCATAGAAAAATAACATTTTTTCTTTATTTTTTTTTAATAATTTTTCTAACTTTTACCTAAGCTTATTCAAAGACAGAGTTTGTGGATATGAAAATTAATAGGGTATGAAAACGGAAATTTTTGTAAAACTAAACATAAAGATTTGTTGTAACATTAACTAATATCAAAGAGAAATGATACAAACAAATATAATAACAATACTGTCTCTCTTTACCATCTGCACTTGCTGCGTTTGGAAATTCTTTGTAGAAATATTTAAATTTTGTTTGTTTGATTAGAGATTGCAAATTATATCGGATCTAAATTTGACGTCAATAAAATTTAATAAAAAAAAGCTATGGTTACAAATCTTTTAATTTCCTGGCAACATTGATCGTAAAGTAAGTAATATGTTAATTTTTCAAAAGTTTACTAAGATAATACTGTATTTCGCTTAGATTTAAATTTAGTAGAAAAAAGAAAGATCTGGGAGCACTGGAAAAAATAACTTACAAATACTTTTACCTCCACTTCGTTTAGTTTTTAAAAAACTCTCGTTGGAAATAGACTGTGTTGTCAGTCCGCCGTTGAAACAAGACATTTCGAAAGCATTTAGCCGCGAAGACGTGAGTGTGTGTGATATTTAACTCCAGATTGCATTCCTGTATTAAATAAAGTTTTTTTTTTGCAACAACAAAAATATTAAAAAAGGTAATAAAACACATCCCATAGTGAATAACATTAATAAGAAAATACAGTTGGTTAAAAAAAACCACTGGAAAACGAGATACATTCCAAAATACGAAGCAGGGTAAATTACTGCCGCTTAGTAAATGCAAAGGTGAAATCAAAGTCATTGGTTGTGCGTTTTTCTTTACTTTTTGTATTTATCAAATTAATTAGAGTAATGAGAGGGGGTAGATAAACCAGCAATGAAAATTAAATGGAGGTGAAGATAAAAACGTAATAAATTTATTATTTATGAAAGTAAAGTAATTTCCAGTAGTTTTTCCTGGTTGACCTGTCAGATAGAAATTTGAAAAACCTGGGTTTTAGTCCTACACTTCTATAACGTTTTTTTATTGTATGTATTTGTCACGTATGCCCTTACAATATAAGTTCAAGGTCATATATATAAATTTTTTTGGAAAAGAATTTCCCAAAAGATTATTTTTGAATTAATGACGTTGTGACTACCCTTAGTTCACTGAAAAGCTTTCTTCGGGTACAAGATTCTTGTTCATACTATTTTTTTTTTCGGAACAGCTGTGTAGTTCAGTGATCATGCGCTGACGTCATGATCATGCAAACTTCTAACTAAAATTTTATTTACACAAAATATGAAGTCTACACAAAATGAAGTCTTAAAAATTAATATGAAAGATAAATTAATTGAGTGATATTTTATAAATAAATTCACGGTATATTGATACCATGATTCAGTAGATATTTTTTATACATATTTCACCACAAATCAGTAAAAAAAAATAATTATTTACTTACAGACATTTATGTATCATCTATGTATGTGTAATTGAAAACGTATTATGTTTTTAATAAAAAGTACACCTTAATGGAATCAAATACTAAATCCTATTTGCTAGAATTGTTTTAAATTAAAATTATTCTGAAATTAATTATTGAATAAATTTAAATTGATTCATGATCATACTAATGTATGTTTTTTAACGATGGTGATGGAAGTTTTAGTGTGTGTGATTAAATATAAGAAAGGAGCATTACAATTTAAATAAGTGTACATACAATTTTTTTTGTAAAAATAAATTGCATTTATCATTTTTTTAATGTATAATCATGTACTTATTTTCTCATAAGAAGCTCACATGGAACTATTTTATTAGCAGTAGTTCAATCCGCAAGTTTATTGAAGAGAGAGAGAGAGAGGTAAAAGAAATAGAAGGGAAGCTATAAAATATAAATTAGTAAAGAAAATGCCTGAACGATTGAATGAAAATGTTCGTGCATGAGAAGTTCAAAAAAGATTAGGAAAAAGTATACACCTAGAATTGTTCTGTGTGAACGAAATTGATATACATATGTTCAGCAGTAATGTAAACTAAAATTTTATTATTCTTAACGTTTTTAATAGGCTTAGAGAGGCAAAGAGCTTTACTAAAAATAAATATTTTCTCGAATTACTACTAAATAGAAATAAAAAATTCAACTTGCTTTGTAGTATTTTTTTACCATGAAAACTGTGTGTAACATACCACTGTATGATTTTTTAATTTACTGATACATCTGAATATTTCAAAACTGATGATTTATTTAGGCAAGTTGAGATTTCTTTTTATATCAGAAACGTTATTATCACCACTGCAAAAAAGCAAAACGCCGTAATGTTTTGGTCGCCTAAAGCTTTTTCCCTTTAAAACAAAAGCTTTAACTAATGCATATAAAAACAGACCAATAATCGCATTAAACCAACAACTGTTTATTAATACTCATCATATGTTTTTCTGTACACAATACCGAATGACAAAAAACACCACCTTTAAAATAAATTTACGAGTAAACGCAAACGTAAACACATACATATTTACTAACATTAAGAGTCTCGCTGCAAATGAAAAATACATTTCGAAAAATAATAGAAATAATTTTGAGTCCATTGTAATTTTTTGTAATCAGGAACGTTTCTTGCTCTCACTGCAATGAGCAAAACAGAACGAAAGAAAAGAAAGAAAAGTCGTCTAATGAATGTTGAGCCATTTTCATGCGCTTTAGATCTATTGGTGGTTGGTTGGCTGATGACTGGTTGCAAAAATAAAAAGCCGTTTCAATTGCCATTGAGCTTTCTCGCCGTTTACGTTGCGGATACTCGTTGTGTCTCTACTGTTTTAAATTCTTTTCAGAGAAAAAAGTTGCCATAGAAAAATTGTATCAACTTTGAAAAAAAATATTTATATAAATTAGATATATAAAAGTGAATACTGCTCTGAACGGTTTTTCGTAACGCTAATAACGGTTAAAAAAGGCAAATAGAATTCCTACATTTAACCCAGACAAATAATCAGTTTTAAAATTTTGTCTGGGTGTCGTACTTCTTACGTCCTTCGAAGGGCAACAAAGCTTGCTAGTTTTGTTTGCGGTGACAGTTGTCGTTCGTCAGCGGTTCATACATCGGTATCATCTACACCCTTTACCTTTTCACCCGGTAGTTCATTAATTCAACAGGGAACTCTTGCCATACGGTTGGGCAGAATGGTGAATACAACTATTTACGATGTACCCTCAAAATTAAAGGTATTGATTTATACGGATATGTCCTTAAATGATAGAAAATAATACTTAAAAAGAGTATCGTTACACAATCATTTTGTATATACATACAGGCATGTAATACTGATTGATAATATTGATTTTAATTTCTCAGTCAAAAATCTGTACATAATTGTCAAAATGACAGAGTTTGAAATGGCTTAAATTGGTCCACTACAATGTTAATAAAAATGAAGGTCAAGTTTAAAATGAAATATTTTTTCTTTCTTTTAATGCATAAAATTATGCAATTTTTACGTTATTCATTTATTTGTGTTAAAATTCTTTATAACACAGAGTAAGAGAAAGAGAGAGAGAGAGGAAAGAAAAATTAAAGAAAAGCGAAAATTTTGCTGACAATACATACATACACACATGCACACATATATTTATTAACCTTCAAATGTATTCGTGACTCTTTTGAATTCCCCCTTTCAACAAACCTTTTTTGAAAGGAAAACGAATAAATGATACTATAAAACGAAATCATACAAAAAAAAAAAAAAAATGTAAACAAAAAAGATCATTTATAAGGAATTATATATTTTCGTTTTCTTGTATTTAATATTTACCAAAAAGACTCTCTTAAAAAGAAAACAAAACTACATAAACATGTATGCACACTATGAAAATAATTTGCAATACGATCTTGTTTTTATTTTTTAATCATACAGACCGGTAAAGTATATCATATATGAATATATATATGCACTAAAATATCCGGAAAGTAAACATATACCTCTAGTTTTCAATTATTTTATTTAGAATGAAATATCTTATTTAACTTGTACAACATAATAATAATTCTATTAACTATTGTAATGAAGTTTTTTTTTCTGTTCTAAAAGTTATAAACTCCTGATATACTGATATACTGAGCTATGGCATACATCTGTTTATAATAAATTACATTTACTTAATGCTATTAATAGTTCCATAAAGTATAAAATTATTATGAACTGACTAATTTGAAAATACATATAACAACTTGAATATCTACGATATATTTCTTAATAATATTAAAGCTTTTATTTTGAGTTTATTGCAGTAAATCGGAGAGAACAAAATGTTGAATTTCCTGATAATTACCAAAAATCTGTTAAAAAAAAAGATTGACTAAAAACAACAAAAATACTATCAGTTAAAAGGGAAAAAGAAAAGAATACCATAAAAAAATTTAGTTTATTCCGTTGTCCTCTACAATTTTTCTGAATAGAGATTTGTAAAAAAATTAATTTCAGGGTTCATTCATGCATACTAAACATATTCTTACATTACGTTTATAATCAAACGAAACGAAAATTAAAATGCCAGTCGAGTATACACATTTGCGAAGGAAATTAAATCATTATTTTTGAAAGACGAGAGGAATAAATCAAAGGTCAAAACTGTTTTATGTAGCGAATCAAAATAGTATGAGGAACTTTTAATGCTACATATTAGTGTACTACTCCATCATAATTTTATTTTCATATTTGATTCAATTATAAATACATAAGTGAATTGTAATTAAACGACCCTCCCTGGTAAATAATTAAATCTATTTGTTTAATACATCAAAGTATTATTGGTGTAGAGTAGTATAACTTTATGCTGTTTTATTCTATAATAATTATTGATTCTTCCATTATTATTTTATAGAGAGACGAAGTTCCACAATGATGGCCGCTCAAGCTGAATCTCAAATTGGACCATATGTGTCGATTGGAATTTGATGCCCCTGTTTCCCAAATACGTTGTTCGGGGATTATCTGTACTATTGCCCTGCTTCCGTAAGTGTTGAAATGCTTGAGAAAATGATGGCAACTGATGAATATTGCACGCCTATGAACTTCTCCCCATGGTTCTCATGAATATCATGCGGGAACTGTTAAAAATGTCCGTCAAGCTGCTAAAAACTATTCTGAAAAAGTAGGTTACGATATCCTGTCGCCATCGCATGGATACCAAAAGGGCCCTGAAATCCGTACCGGTTTGATTGCCGGCAGTGGTACAGCTGAAATCGAACGAAAAAAGAATGAGACTATTAAATTGTCAACCACATAAAGAATACGCCGACAAGGGTAGCAGGACGTTATATACGTTGACTACTGAAAACATTGTGAAGGTTGTCAAACCTGGTAACCGTGTATTTGTTGATGACGGTTTAATTTCGTTAGGTGTTAAAGAAGTATCCGGGTGACACTTTGACTATGTAGCAATTGAGAATGGTTGGTTCCGTTTGGGCTCAGAAAGGGTTTAACTTGCAGGGCGTACCAGTTGATTTTGCCGCTGGTCTCTGAAAAGGATAGGTCGGATTTACAAGTTTGTGTAGAACAAGACAGTTGATATGATTTTTGCCGTCTTTTTTTCGTAACGTGCCGGCTATTACTAAATTCGCGGTGTTTTGGGTGAGAAGAGGCCAAAGAATATCAAATCATTTCAAAAATTGACAAAAAAAATCAACAAGGCACATGCACAATCTGGGGATGAAATTATTGCTCTTGGCGATGGTAATCTGGTTGCTCGTGGGTGATTGGGTATTGAAATTCCTCCCGAAAAAGTATTCTTGGCCTCAAAAAGCCATTATTGCCCGTTGTATAGAGCTTGGCAAACTGTAATCTGTGCCACCAAATTTAGAGTCAATTGACTAAGAACCACGCCCCACTTCGGTGCCGAAATTTCTGATGTTGCCATGCTGTTTTAGATGGCGCCGTTGGTTCATGTTGTCTGGTGAAACTGCCAAGGGCGATGATCCATTGGAGTGGTATTGACTATGGCCCAAAACTTGTAAAGAAGCGAAGCTGCCATTTGGCACAGAAATCCTTTTCACTGATTTGGTAAGCAGCCAGCAAATTGACAACTGTCGATGCTGCACATGCCGTTGCAATCCTTGCTGCCGGGTTGAAGCTGCCACAAATCATTGGCCTCCGCCATTGTTGTAATTTACTACAACTGGCAAATCTGCCTACCCATTAGCGAAATTCGGTCCAAGATGCCCTATTATTTGCTGTCCACTCGTTATCCCAAAACAGCTAGGCACGCTCATTTGTATCGCGGACTCGTTCCCTTAGTATACAAAGGTAACTACCGAATGTTTTTTTTTTATTTTTTTTATATATCTTCTATATTACCGTGTTTGTTTTTTAAGAACCTCCACTATCTGA
>QOCX01000094.1:8822-95536 GCA_005959815.1 Sarcophaga bullata
TCGCTGCTGTAGAAAATGTTTGAGTGATTAAATTTTTAACACACATGTATGTATATAAGATGAATATTTAATTTTACAAATTAAAATCGCAATTGTTTATACGCTATTATATAAAATTAAATAATAGTCACGTGGTTTTACTACAGAAAGTCATTCATTCTACTGCAAAAATAATTAATTAAAATTAATTAAATTAGTAATTGAAACGAAAATTATTATTCAAAAGAACTATTTCTGCCGCAGGACTTTAGTGTCTGCTAGTATGTATCTCTAGCCTCTTTTTACAATATGTGACATCATAGTAATATTAGATTGGAAACAAAAACAATTTTTGTAACAAAAATTATGTCACCAAACCAATAATGTTGGGATATGTATTGCCAATTGCATTAAAAATATAATTGACCCAAATAACGGCATTTTTTCGTCTTGAAATTATTCCACACACGTCATAAAACATTTTTAACGGTATGATAATAATTTAACACTCCAATGCATGTATAGGCATTATTCAAATGCAAGCAACAATGGCAACACTTGAACGTGTCATAAATATTGTATTTTAGTGTAAATATGAGAAATTAAACAAAAACTGTGTCAATAACCTTTTAACGCATTGAAAACTAACAACAACAACACATATTTACAACAGAAATTCTATAGGAAATGTACGCGATATTTATAAATATTTAAATAAATTTATACATGTACACATGCTTATGCATATATGGATATGAATACATATATATGCATGTATGCATGCAAACATATGATATATGCATGCATACATACACTCATACACTCGGTCGTAATAGAAAACTCACGCAATACGTGGTTATTAAAAAGCTCTACACAACAATAGTTAGTGGAGGTACGTTTCTGCTATTGTTTTGCAACATTAGCCATCTTTTACTCAATTGCTGGGCTAAAAAGAGATTAAGGATTGCTTTCCAATTAATTTTTTAAACTTATTTGGCGAAAACTATTGTAGATATCAGAGTTCATAATTGCGGATATCTTTCATATTAAAATATTATTGTTGTTAAAGGATGGATAACAAACTGGAGGTAGATGGCGCTAAAATACAGATGCATTTATATTTTAATTTCGTTTATTACATTACCTCATGAAGAGTTTTCTCCATTTAAAAATGATTAAAAGTTCTGATAAGTTTTTGCTTTTTTATAATACAAAAGGTAAGAAAGCGTCCATCGCAGGTGGCTGTCACTAGGTCATTAACAGCCATCGTTTTGGATTCGACAGTATTCACTCTCTCGTCAACAATCACTTAAAAAATTTATGTTAAAAATGCGGCACACAAGCAGCATGGACGTTGCCAGGGAACTAAGCATCCATGACAAAACAGTATCCACCACTTGAAGTTAACTGTATACACCCAAAAATAATTTCAAAGTTTGACTGATTTAACGGTAAAAAAATTGAGTGCACCTAATTTCCATTTGCAAACGAAATCGAACCAGTTCAGAAACAAATCATAGGACTGAAGGGAATTTATTCATTATGAACTTCAACCACCTGGTCAAATAATTTATTCTCATCGCTATTGAGGCGATATGAACCTAGTGAACTTGGTTGGATAATTTTGATACATCCATCCTACAGATCTCTGATCTTAAGATGGAGATTTCGTTTTGCAACTAAAATAATAAATGTATTGTATTTATATAAAGACAACTTTATCGAATATCCACGAAAGTTCTTAAAGCTGTAACAAATACAAAAAGGAAATATCGATTTAAACAAAAATTAGTTAGATAAACAATTTCATCATTTAACCAGAGAGACTATCTTAATCGCAACCAACTTATTAATGTATCATGCTACGGTCGTGTGATAAGTGGATTTTTTGTTGAAATTGCTTTTTATTACTCTCAATCAGAACGATCAAAATGACAAGAATAAATCAAAAATAGCGAATAGGGAAAAACAATGATCAATTTACAACAACAAAAACACATAAAAAGGCTACGAAAAATAAAAATCAAACGTATAACAGTAACAAATCAACGGTAACATCTCGAAGTTGCCAGACGGATAGTAAACATAGTATATATAGAACGACATGTATCGTTGTCGTTGGAATTGTTCAACTTGACCTTATTATAGTACAAGGATGTTGTAACAAACTGAGAGTTCAACGTTGTCAGTTAAAGTATGAAATTAAATTTAAATAAGTGAAGGACTTATTTAAATAAATAAATAAAAAAAATAAATGCTAACAATTTATTTTGTTTAGAATTTTAATCCTTCAATTCACAGGAAATATTCCTTTTCATATCGATAGTTTAAGAAATATGGTGTAATTTGTAAACAAAATCATCATCTCTTTTAGGTTTTGACGAGACAAACGAAATGAATAAAATTGCATTTGACAATTTTAATTATGCGTCATTTTGTACTGAAGTAGGCTTCCATTAACTCAAAATATATACAAAAGCTACAAGTTTTAGAATTTTTATGGCAATGCATTTTAACGTCAATTTATTTGCAGGAAGCGAAAAACTAAAATAAAGCAAATATTTAAGTTTATTAATATATATGTACATATTTTTATAAATATTGTTTAATAATTTCATTATTTCAAAAATTCAATCAAACATTTCATGCATAATTTTAATTGTAGCGCAGAGTATTGTGGTGACGGATATATGTAAATAGCTTAAGCCGCATTACCACCACACACCACACCATTTTACTATTAATGATTGTGGCTAATAATTGAAGTGCAAAAAAAAGAAGAATCATTTTTTAATATATTTTTTAATGAATGAATGAATGAATGAATGAGTGTCTCTTGACTGACTAAGAGTTGGCAAAACGAAATTTAATGAATGAACAATGTTTTTAGGTTTTTTTTTTTCGTTTCTTATGGTTTAAGGTATGAATAAATGAATGAAAAAATACGAAAACAAAATAAAAACAAATGCTTAAATATACAGCCAGTAGTAGTAGAAAAAAACAACAACAACAAATATGTGTATAAAAACAGCAAAACATACAAAGTCAAGGTACGTTTAAATTATTTGTATTTAAACAATAAAAGCTGCTGCTGCTGATGCTGCTGCTGCTACCACAAATCTACAACACAACAACAACAAAACTAACATACATAATAATAATAGCTCATATCACACACAATAAATAAAACAGAGAAAAATAAACAACACCTAAAATACAATAGAATTTAGTTTTTGTTGTTGTTGTTATTATTGCTGTTGTGTTGCCGTTGTACATAAAATAAGATAAACAGAAAAGGCAAAAAACGACAATAAAAAGTTGATGATAGTATAAAATTGTATAAACAAAACGTAATAGAAAGAAAAAAAAAACACAGTACTAGACATAGCAGAGGAGTTGATGTACCCAGACATTTTCTACATACAAATAACGGCAGTATTATGAAGAGCGTCAATTCAGTACTTTTTTCCCTGTCATAAAAATCCCTGTTACAGCATCATAAAGGCAGACAACAACAGCAATTTGTAAATAAAAAAGAATTCATTTCTAATGGATAGGTCGACGACGACGTTGAAGTTTTTGTTGGTTTTTGTTGCTAATGCTAAAAAAAAGTTTATAGAACAAAAAAAAAAAGCCGGCTTTATTTAGTCATATACTAACATAGATACTTTTCAAAAGGCATTACTCACTCACCAAGAAAAAAGAGAATACTTTTCTTTTTTTCCTCAATGAAAATAGAAATCAACCGGCATTTTTTCTGTATAAAAATGGGCAAAAAAAAATTCACCTAAGAATTGTTTATACTCCTATACCCCCTCCCTCCTACCACCTACCCCCTTCATTCCTCCACGTATTTGTATTTTTATTGCAGTTCAGAAAAAATTCGTGGTAAAAGAAGAAATTTTATTGCTTTTTTTTTTTAAGAAAAGCAACAGCAACAAAAAACACCACCTGAACGAACAGGAGTAAAAAAAATGAAACTAAAACAAACAATATGTAAACAACACAACATCGTCATCATCATCCGACTATGAATAAGTAACAAAACAACTACAAAACGAGAGAAAAGAAAAAAGAAACAGTATCGCCGAGAAGGAAAAAAAAAAATAATCAACTGTTGCTTCCGTAAAATAAAGAAGAATAAGGGAAAAAATAAATAAAATAAATCCAATAAACAAAAAATATGTTCAGACACACATACAAATAAGCATACATATACATATGTACATACTTTTATGAACATACTGTTATTACAAACAGTAAAAGACAACACTCTACTCCTCTTCATCTCCTCCTTCTCCTCCTACTAAATAAACAAAATATATATTTTTTTTCTAACTTGCATACCCCCAATATCAACTATTTTTTTCTACTAAATTTTTCAAAACATTCCCTTTTTTTCTTACATCTGTCAATAACAAACACACAGGGGTGTATATGTAAAGTGGGAGCAGAATATATAAAAAAATAGAGCAAGCAATATAAAATAACAGTAAAATAAGAGTAATATAATCATCAAGGTCTCTGGTTTTATACATAAAATCAACAACAACAACAACAACAACAACAACACAATGACATAGAAAATGTCTAACTACACATTACAACAACAAGCTCTCTAATAATAGGCCAACAACAAAAGCAATACATAATAATATAAGCACGAATATAAAAAAAAGTTTACTCCATTTTTTTCGCATAACCAGCAGTATCTGCATGTATGTATGTGTGTAATATAATCACAATAAAATATGTATGAATTAAAAGTACTTTATGTAGTAGCAACAGGTTTCTATATTTTTTTTTTCTATCTTTCTTTTACTAAAGGATTTAAAAAAATCATAGATATGAAAACGTTTTAAATATAAACAAATAAATAAGTATGCATGAGCATAATACATCTGTATGCCGTATATAATACATTCATACATATGTATGCATGTAAGTAGATGTTTGTAAACGTTAAAAGAATATCATTATTATTACTATTGGGTGTTGTGCTGAGAGTAAAATATTGTTTTGGCTTTTCAACTGAATTTAGTGTTGTCAACTTTATTCAAAGACAATACTATTTTTCGTATATTAAATATTTAATATAGTCTAAGAACAGATTTTCCGTTGTATTTGGATAAAGTCAACGCCAGATTAATCACTGAGTTCAGATCGCTGGCAAGGACTATGCAATGCAAGGTATGTTGCGATGGAAAAGAGTTGAAAACCTCCTCTGTAACTTTCCAAACCCTAGTTGCATGATGTTAAGGACTTTGAGTTAGAACTTCTTGGAGTACTTAGATTCTCTGTCGAAATCCGACATTAGGGATCTCTTGAGATTTGTAACGGGTTTAAGCTAGTTCAGAGGATTTGACTTCAAGGCAGTCTGCATTTTCTTATACATATGATGTGAACGTCTATCACATTTTCCTATCTCTATCCATTTTCTACTTTTTTCCAATTCCTATCTCTTTTCCATCTCTTTTCTTATATATTTTTAGCACAAGTGTGTTGACTTATTAGAAGTAAGGCCTCGGTTCAAACCATAATAAATATTATAAAAAATATTTCTTCGACGATTTATGGCATCGGATTTATGGCAAAAACTCTGAGAGTAAATAAAATTGTCATGAAAAGTTTCTCAAAAAATCTGCAGTTCGGAATCCACATTAAAGCTGTAGATTCCGCCGCTCATGTATAAAATTAACACACAAACCATATATAAGTGGTGTGAGAAGCTAGGCCGTAATCCTGGCTGAAGGGTTGTAACGACCAGTTATGTATGAACGTTTGTGCATAATGACACAATTTGATCTCATGTACATGTCTGAAAGACAAGTATATCACTCACGTCTTCAAACCTAAATCTAACCTAAGCCTAATACAAGACGAAAACCATATAAGGATGTATCTGAATCCTTAACTAATTTGTTCGAAACAAATTGCAAACATTTTTCAATAAATTAATTCATTTCTGATGATTTCGTTTTTGATAAATAAAATCTTAACAAATAATAAATACGGTTTCCAAATGTGATACATTTTTTTCTTTACAAAACATCTGAATGTTTAGCTCCTCTACTTACAAATTTTTGTCTTGCACTGTATTAATAGTATTTCAAATATTCTTCATAAAATTCATTGTTAACATTTCACCTTTTAAATGCCACGTTTAACTGGTATCCGTCAATAAAATAAATTCAGAAAAAAAAAAGAAAAAGAATTTATTATTACAGCAATAAATTGTCTTTTAAAGCAATAAATTTCTATGTACCCACCACAACAATACTATACTAAATTTATAGCCTCCTCCTCCCTCCTCCTTCCTTCACGCTTCTCTGCTGTCTTTGCATTTACTTTTTAATATCGTTTTTTTTTGTTTTTATCTTATTGTATTCTTTTGGTTTGTGTGTCCGGTCCGGTATATTACAATAAAATTTCAACTCGAATATAAAACATTTTATAGTATTTTTTTTTATTCCCCATGCATAAAAAAAAATTGTGAGAAAAAAATATAAAGAATAAAATACAACGAAATAAACCTGTTTTATTAGCCAGTTTCATGAGTTGTTCATACTTTTCCAACTTTTTAAGTTCTTTGAATTCAATTTGATTGTATTCTTGAACAGAATTTTTTCGATCTTACAGCAGTAGCACAGTCACAGCATGTTTGTTTCAAACAATTTTCAACAGATCGTTACTTTGTTAAATGTTTGTATTGATGAATACAGAGAGTGGGAGATTTGTTATAATGATTATTTGAAGGTTGCGATCGGATAGAGAAGAGTTTAGGCCAATTTAAACCAGTACTGTTAAAAGAAGTAGGAAAAAGGATAATAAATGCACATTTTGGTTGGAAAATAAAAAGAATATGTAACATAAAGGCCACCATTCCATAAATAATAAAATTCATAAAGAAATATTTACTCAATGATAAACAACAATTGCAACCATTAGAAATTAATTTAATTAACAGCTGGTACTCCTGGCTGATCTACTGACCTATCTTCAGCAAACTTCTAGCTCTTCTTATTTGCATTACATGAAGAACGAAAAAGATAAAAAGTTTTAAACTACTTTTCAATAAACAAACTATTTATTGCATTAACATGTTCACACACAGTGATGGTGAAAACAACAATAAACAATTTTACTCAGATTTTAAAACGTTTAATAACTACATCAGGCAACACTAATTCGAGTGCGTCCACGGAAAGTAGATTTAAAGATAAACGCCAGACCCAGAAGTAATTTTTGGCTCGTTTATATTATTGGAAATATTATTGTCTAAGTTAATCTCACTGCCATTGGCAATGCACTAAAAAATTTGCTATATTAAGACCACTGAACATCAACATGCGATTAAAAGAAGATACTGGAGTTCTACACTGACGGAATCGTAAATGCACTAAATGTTGTTATAAACTTTTATTTTAAATGACGACAGCACATTGGACTCAATAACTCTCAACATGACTATGAAGAATTGTGCCCCATAAGCCCTGTATGGTATTAAAAATTGTGAAAAGGAAATCATTTCCCATATTACAATCTGTGAAGCCTGAAAGTCTTAAAATCAGTCGAGGACTCAGGCGAGGACTCATTGTCTTCATTTGCAAAGGCCGGATTATACTTTTTAAATGAATTGAAAAGATAAATCGATACATTCACTCATTTGTTTAAAATTTTAACACAATTATTGTGACTTCACATCATGCTTAACCGCACCTGTGCAATATTGAGGTTAAAGACGTTTTTTATTGAAATTTAATTACAAAAAAGTTGTAAAAAAAATGCCGGGGGCGAAAAACAATAACTTTTTCGTGAAAAATAAAAGTAGTTATTAAAATCAATATGAACTAATTTATAAACAATATGTTTCGCACAATATTTTTTTAATGTTTAAAGTTTGTTTTTCTTCAAGAAAGAGATCATCTTTTGAAAAGAAATACATTTTTAATGTTTTTGTTTTTTCACATGGTATAACTTTGTTTTCGCAACCGCCATTAACGTAAAAAAGGTAGCAGCTGCATGTTCTATTGTACTTAAGCAATGTGGCAGGCAAGGTAATATATCTTCGTTAGTGTGTTTTGTTTAGATATCTATGGCATCGCATTAGCCTGGTAAATAAAAATATTTTTTTCTTCTTTATTTTTCCTTATAAAGTACATGTAGGTAAAACAAAGTTTAAGAAAGAAACACATAAAGTTAAGCGCCAACTATTAAAACATGTATAGGCTGGAGCTCTGCTTCTCTTATGTACACACATACTACATAACATAGAGACACAACATATAATATTTTCCCTGCAAATAAGCAGCGGGTAACATTAAAAAATAAGAAGAAACCAGACTAGATCAGACTGGCTGCACAAACATAAAATTTTTTTACTGGGATTGTAAGTCAGTTGGTTATAGAACATAAAAAAATGTAACAAAAAAAAAAAGAAACAAAAAACTTGTAGAAAAAAAGACAACATTAACACCACAGGCAGCAAGCCAATCTGGTTAGCCGGGTCTGTACTAACGCGACTTGTTTTTTATTATTATTGTTATAACTGAGAGCCTTTTTGCTTTATTTTGTCTCTTATGAAATCATAGAAAAAAATTAGGTTTTCCATGGCGGTTGGTAGTATGGGATTTTTAATAAAGTTATAAATTAAGCCATAGTGTTTCCATTTTACTTTTTCCTTTCAGAAATAAAATAGAGAAGCTATGATGGTTGTTGTGATGGTGGTGACCTTTAAAGTACAAACATACATACATACATACGTATGTATTATATGCATACATACATACATTTATGCATATAAATATTGTATTGTATAAGTATTTAAATTTATTTATTTTTGTTTGCCAACATTTTATTTTTAAAAAAATGTCGTTGTGCTGCTGCTGACAACTACAGAAAATTTTTGTTTTTATATAAAAATTTCTAAGAAATTGTTATAATTAGATTTGCAAAGATAAAAATAGTATGTTTTATACAAACAACAACCAACAACCAACTGCAAAAATTAGGTCATAAAAGTATATGAAGAAATGACAACGATAACGAATAAAAATGACAGATAAATTTTTGCATTTATTATATATTTTACGTTTTAAACCTTATAAACGTGTAATTAACGTAAATGTAATTACTTTAATTTTATTTTTATTATGCCCTTGCCCTCATAAAACCCTGATACGAAAAGTTCGACCTTTTGGGAAAGTATTACAGAAGGAAAAAACGAAACTAAAAATTTATTTATTTTAAAAATATTTCAACTTTTTAATATCAAGAAAAAAATCTCAATAATGTATGTTGCACGTACTTGGAAATGATCATTCTTTCTTGTGCTTACAACTCTCAATGAAAACATATACATACTAATGTGAAGATTACAAAGAATTTTAAATTCCAAAATACTTCGACCTTCAGTGCCATGGACTGGCTTGGTTTATAATCTTTCAGAATTTGTCTTACTGTAGTGCTTTAAGAAATCAATAGGAACAGTTTACTTAGTTACTTAATTGATCATTATAATCCTTTAGTCAAGATTACGTACTAGCTTTTCACACCATCCATGTGATTCGCAGGAGCTACAATTTAAATTCGACTTCGAACGTCATGTTTTTGATAAACTACTAGAGCACGGCTACCATCAACAAAGAATTGATAAAGAATTAAAAGTCCACAAGTGCAAGGCCTAACATGGCATGGTTTGTACAGGTATTACGCCAACATTATAAAGAACATGCAATTTGTAAGCGCATTAACTGCCTGCCATTGCCAGCGAATTCTTTAAGATTTTTGTTTTGGCTGTAAGAGCAAATCCCTACTAACAATAAGCACAATCAAGATTTAGAATTTCTAAAAGAAATGCTGCGATATGAAGCACTTGGTGGACGTTCTAAACTAATTTAGAATGGCAATTGATTGTCGCCTGAGAAAAATGGCGGTTTCACTTGCATGTACTACTACTACTACACAAGGATAGGAGGATAGGTCAAAGTGGTAGAGCTTTGATTACCAAAGCCTACTTAAGCACGCCTAGCGACCCGTCGAAATGCCGCAGGTAATAAACACAGTTCCTGCACTGACCGAGTTTCACCAAACTGGGGAAGATGTTGGTTAGTGCAAGGGCTGCATACTTGCCTTTCATGGAACAATTAACACTCACAAATATATGTAACATATTAAAGTTAATAAGACCTTAATTAAGCCATGGACTTATGTTAAAAATTTAAAAATTTAAATATTTTTACGTTTAAACGATTAATAAGTCATTAAAAAAATTATAATTTAATACTTAAATCTCTTTCCTTATATTTATTTTGGTCATTGACTTCAATGGATCATAATAATAATAATAATGAAAACATGGTAAATATTTTTATGTTTATTTAAATAATTTTTATACGACTCTTTCAAAATAGTTGTTGGTTGATAAGCCCAAAAAGTCAAAACAGAACAAAAACAAAACCAAAGTACGATATTTGAAAAATAATTTCAAGTTTTTTTTTTGTGATACGAGAAATGATAAAAAAAAATATTTCATAATGCAATAACAAAAGAAATTTATCGCGAGTAAATTTACACACAAGACACGTTCTCTGGGAATTGAAAAGAACTTGTTTAGCTCGGCCTAACCAAGCCATTAAAATGATTTTTTTTATATTATAATATTCATAAGGAAAGAAATGCAAACAACGAACTTAACGTGTTATAATAAACTTTAAATGACTGTTTTTTTTTCTTTTCTTTTCTTTAAGATTTTTAACATTTTTTTAACTTTCACTTTGAAAACTGACCCAATTTTTTTCTCTTTTTTTTTCTTCTTTTAAAAAGAAAAATACATTTTTGAAATAAATATGTACACATGTGCGTACAAATTGGTCTGGTAATTAAATTAAGCAAGAAAGCAAAAAAAAAACCAAAATAAATTTAGATTAATTCTTATTATGAGGGAGGAAGAAGAAGGGAAAGAGGAATTTTTTTAAAGTCATGGTTCATTTAAAACAAATGAATTTTTCCATTTTTATTTTTGGTTATTTTTTAATTTATTATAATCTAGTCGTCCGTTTTTCGCTTCTCGTTCGTAGTTTGGCGTACAAAAAAAAAAAGTAAGGAAATCGAAACTTTGTTATACCACCAGTTTAGTTACTTTTTGCGTTTTTTTTTTTTTGTTTTTCATTAAATTTGTTTCTTTTTTTTTTGCCTGGAAACTCACTCAACCAGAAATCCCAGCGTAATAATATTCTGTTGTATTTCTTTATATTTTTTGTTTTTCATTTTCTACCCGGTTTCCTTTAATTTCTTAATGTTTATACTGTTGTACCGTTGTCCCGTTCATGAAGGTTGGTTCGTTGGTTAGTTGGTTGATTATGCCTTTTTCCATTTCTTGGTATAAAAAAAAATTAAAAAAAAAAAACAATAAAAAATCCCCAAGAAAATCATTTTTAACTTGACTGGTTGTTGGGCGGCCGTTTGTTAGCGGCACTGGTTGGTTTAGTTTGGCGTTACATTTTTATTTTTATTCAATATTCACCACAACCACCATCACCACCACCACGAGACACAAAAAAAATAAACTAAAGAGTTCGTTGACCAAAATATCTTTTTTTGTAGTTACTTTAATATTCTTTTCTTTAAATTTATCAAAATACAGTGGTGGCCTTATAATTAGAAACGATTAAGCTACATGCATGTTTGTTAATTTATTTTCAAAACTTTGTTACTTATTTTAAAACTAATAGCAAAAAACATAATACAACAAACTAGCTTTAAGTTTAAATCAAGAAAATTCACAGCATCAATATCATTTTTAAGAAAATTAGCTAATACCAATTTCAGGTTGGTCATATAATTAGAAACGAAAAATATTCTTACAAACAGCTTAAAAATATTTCAATATATTCACATTTAATGGTCATATTCTTTAATATTTTGTCGGATAGCCCTTGTTTTGAATAATATCTGCAAGTCCTTTCGTCAAACTTAGTATCAAACGTTGGCATATTTGTACTAATGTGTTTTGCCAGCTTTGTTGCACCAGCTGAAACAATTCGTCGTTATTTCGGGGATTTATGTCTTTAAGATCTCTTTTTACAATTGCCCATAAAATTTCAATTGAGTAGAGATCAGGACTTAGGGGTAGCCAGTCCAAAACATCAACATTTTCACCCGAAAGCCAACACTTCACTAACCTTGAACCTGTCTTCTCTTGGAATAAAGGCTGATGTTGGGCAAATTATAACGTCAGAAATATCCACACGGACAATAAGAGGGCGTTTACAGGATTCGGGACTTCGTGGGTGCATTGCACAGAAAAACCGCATGTCTCAAAAAAAAATATTAAAAAGCGGTTACAGTTTGCAACGGAAATGTTTAAAAAAGATCCGCTTTTCTGGAACAGAGTTCTCTGGAGTGACGAATCCAAGTTTAATTTGTTCCAATCTGATGGAAAAACTTATGTAAGGCCTCCTCCAAACAAAGCCCTTGGTCCGAGATACACAGTGAAAACTGTAAAACACGGTGGCGGCTCTATTATGGTCTGGGATACCTTTTCTTGTGTGGCGTGGATCCAATTGTAAGAATTGAAGGAATAACAGACCAATATCAATATAAAGCATTTTGTAAAATGTAATGGAACCGTATTTCTTTGAGAGTTTGCCTGTCAGTAACATTTTTAGCATGACAATAACCAAAAGCACACTTCAAGGTTACTGAAGTATTGGGTTTGTGGTCAAAATCTTGATGTTCTGGATTGGCTACCCCTAAGTCCTGATCTAAACCCAATTGAAAAAAGAGATCTTAAAGACATAAATCCCCGAAATAACGACGAATTGTTTCAGCTGGTGCAACAAAGCTAGCAAAACACATTAGTACAAATATGCCAACGTTTGATACTAAGTTTGACGAAAGGACTTGCAGATATTATTAAAAACAAGGGCTATTCGACAAAATATTAAAGAATATGACCATTAAATGTGAATATATTGAAATATATTTAAGCTGTTTGTAAGAATATTTTTCGTTTCTAATTATATGACCAACCTGAAATTGGTATTTTTTGATTTTAGCTAATTTTCTTAAAAATGGTATTGATGATGTGAATTTTTTTGATTTAAACTTAAAGCTAGGTTGTTGTATTATGTTTTTAACTTATTAGTTTTAAAATGAGTAGCAAAGTTTTGAATTTGAAAATAAATTAACAAACATACATGTAGCTTAATCGTTTCTAATTATAAGGCCACCACTGTATATACACAAACATATATACTCTATAGTCGCAAATATGCAAAAATTAAATTAAAATAAACATTTTTGGAATATTTTATTATTTTCCATAGTATTCGGCACCCAAAGGTTTATTATTGAAGGCAAAAAATATGGTTGTTTAATAAATTTTAGAAACTCATTATAGAAATACTTAAAATTCCCCATAAATGGCGTTCTATTATAAATTATTTTCCAAATTTAAATATTTTATTCATTATGTAAATAGATATCTATTAATTGGTATTCTCTACTAATTTAAAATACTATTTTTTCACTCAAATTTTAATCAAATTTAGGCCTATTAACTACCAATTTAGAAAAAATATCCGACAAAACTTTTGGCTAAACCTCTAAGCAAATTATAAAACAAACTAAAAGCGAATATGTTGCATATTAGAAGCAAAGCATCGGTATTATAAGAACCTTATTTTTATGGACCGATATGACGCATTGAAGTATATTTATATTCTTCATTCACATGGAACATGTTGCAAGCAAAGTATGGATATGTTCTGATGGCAGTAGTGTTTGTTATTTGTACGCATTCTTTAAGATGCATATTATTGAACAGCATATGGTACAAATAAAATAACTTTTTTGAAGCAAAACTTATAAATAAATCTTATCAGACGTAAAGTATTTAATAAGAAACACAAATATCATGGCCTAGGTGTCAAGCCATATGGAATTGGCTGATTTGACCACGGACTACATATGGTTTCAACATAATGCTGCTACAGCTGCCGTACAGATACTACAACAGTGGATATTCTGTGTGCATGCTCATGTCACATAGAGAATAAATGAACTGGTCACCAAAATCATGGGATTTAATCCCATTAGACTTTTTCTTGTAGCATTTTCTTAATTCTCAAGTGAATAACAGCGGTCCTATGCCATCGCTCAAATTCAGCTGATTTATGCGTCTGTCTCATGAAAAATTGGGCATTTCGGACAACCAAAGAAAGTGTAACCAACATTTAGTCCACATTATAATTCAAACAATATTTTACATAAATTTTGTTTCATTTAAATCTGACAATTTAAATTGTTTAAGTTTTGTCAACATCTAGACCCGGTTTGAAGTTATGGACTTTATCTTTTCAAAAAATACTGTTTGAAATAAACTTTCAGCCACTGTAGCAAAACAAAAAGATTTAAATTCGATGGAAATTTAATTTCAATAAAAAAAAATCTGGTGGAAGCAAAAAAAGAAAATGAAAATGTCTCGAAAGTGCAAGAGATTTTATTACCATATACAGAAAGACGACAACAGCAATTATTAACGATAAAAACTTCCCAAAGGAAATAAAAAAATCAAGGGAAAAAGTACGAAAATTCGTAAATAATTTCCTAGTAAATACGTACATATGTACCAACAACGTATACAGAAAAAAGCCGGCAAAACGAAAAAAAAAAATAAAATAAAAAATACAAACAATTCCGAAAAGTATCAGACAATCTACATATGTATGGACGTATATGCTCTCCTCCTTTGCGTATGTTGAAACTCATTCACTCTTGGAAAGGAAACGGAGAAAAATAAAGCATATCTTAAGAAATGTTTTCCTCGTTTTAATACGAAACACACACTCTTCTCTCGACCCCCCCAGCACATGCAAAAAATATGTCTGAAGTAGTTAAATAATGATGTCAAATAAATAAAAGAAAAATGTGTGTGTACAAAATAACAACAAAAACATTATACAGACATATATACATAAAAAATAACAAACAAAAAAAATATTGGAAAATAAAAGAGAAGTAGAAAAAAAAAAAGTTGCAAAGGCATATTGTTGTGTTAATATGCTTTTTTAGTGTTATAGCTTGTTGCTGTTGTTGGTTGTATTATTAATATATGCATGTACCTATGTGTGTATAGCTGTATGTCCATGTAGTTGTTGGTGCTTTTATTTTATTATTCTTTTTTTCTGTGACGTTTCTTATTTTATCACTGGGTTACCAATGGAAATGACATTGACATTGAATCAAATATAATAACAAAAGTTACAACAACTACGACAACAACAGTATAAACAAATGCTAAATAACAAAAGTAAAAATTAAACAAAAAAAACAAAGAAAAAAACAACAATGCATAAATAAAAACATACTTGCATACGAGCAAGCAGTATGTATGTAACATGTATATATATATATAGATATACACGTGGTACATGCATACTTACTATACTATGTACTTAAAAATAATATGTTTACACTAAAAGTACCAACAACAAAACAAATTACAAATAATGAGTAAAATGATATTATTATTGGCCATAATAAATAGCAATAATTATAATAAATGAAAAACACAAAAAAAAACAAAAAATAACAATGAAAAAATATTCGAAGCACGTGGTGGCTAAAAACAATGTTTTCAAGTGTTGCACAATAATAAAAAGAATGTTGCCGTTTTGTTTACTTTTAACCCGCATGGGGTGCTTTTGTATGCAGAACGTAAATGTTTACTTTATGTTGATTACCGTTTTTTTTTTTTTCATTTAAAATCAAAATTAAGGTGAATGTATTATGAATTTTCTATGTTTATAGCACTGGTACTTGGCAAGTATCTATTCTTATAACACCCTAACAAATGAATCTTAATTAGTTTCAAAATTATCATGAATTCCTATTGATTCACAGGCTAAGCGCTTCTCTATTTTTTTTATTTAAGTGCAGGCTTTTCGATCATTGATACCTGCCTAGGAATATCACATTATTTGTTGGTAGAACAAAGCGTTGAGATTCTGTAATCTAATCCTCTCCCGTGAGGCCATAAAACAGTGAATGCTGTACAAACAGATTATTTTTTTTGGTCATATTGGGGGTCCAAATTTAATTTGTTATGATATAAAGGATTTCCTTTCCTACCTCTTGTCATTTTTCTCTCTCTTTCATCTAAGACGAATTTGCAATGACATCTGGGTGTTGAAATGGCAAGTACACGTCCTCAAAATTAACCCCACCTAACCCAAGTAATCTCCCAAGAGATGGGATGTTATAAACATTCTGACTACAAATCTTAGTAATTCTGGTTGCGCAATCTTTTGAGAAAGCGAAAAAAATGTTTTTTTTTTTTTCGAATTTCGCATTAATAAAATAAAAGAAGTTTCAATCCCATTCATAAAAGATTCGTATACATTGCAATGCCTTAGTTAATTTCACTTAGAAGAACACTTCTTCAGTCTGAAAAGCTAAGTGCTCAAGTTTTTTCAGTCATCTAATATATTAAAATTCAGACACGACAAAAAAGGGACTGTCGACAGCAGACGAACTGCAACAACTACACTTTCATATGCCCATATCTGTAAGGAACCATGTAGACATTACGAACAAACTTGTAACCAGTGGATTCGATATTAGAAATGAGGAATAGAAATTTCGTTTATATTTTGGACACAAAAAAATATATAGCTATGGCAACACTGAATATAAACAAAAACAAAGTATTTTCATAGATGAGAATTGTGTTAATTGTTTATTTCCCCTTTTTATGTGTGAATAATATGTTTTATTGTAAATAATTAAACATTAATTGCTCTGTATGTACTATAGTTAATCGTATGTTTTATTTATAAATAATAATAATATAAAAAATAACAAGTTTTTAAAATAAAAGAAATTGAATTAAAATTCATGTGCGTAATGTACTGATAAAAAAAGCGTTAAATTTTATGAAGTTGGCGCCAATTTTTATTTTTCGTTCAATTGAATACAAAAAAAAAATAGTAATAAAACACAAAACGAAGAAGTGGAAAAGAAAAAAAAATACAAACATTTTTAGAATGATTGTATGGAATATAAATGAGTTGAATTTCGTTTGAAAAAATAAAAACAAAATACTATGAATAAAAATTAGTAATAGGGGAAGACAAAAAAAAAAAAAAAAGAAAATATTATTATTGGTATTGCCTGGTCGGTCATACAACAATTTTTAACAGCCGTAGAGAAATTTCACATTTTTTTTATTTATTTTGAATTATTTTTAATATTACTATCATCACATACATAGGAATTTATGCATAATTTTAACGTTTAAATAATGGTTTTGGGTGAAAATATCTGCCTAATATTGTATTTTGTTAAGTCATACCACCATAGCTTTATAAGTAGAAAGGCACATACATACATACATACATCCAAACGACAACATGTAGCCATAGGGAGAGAGAGAGAGAGAGAGAGATAAAAACACGTGTAAATTCGAAAATTCGAAAAATGACAACTTTAAAAAATGTGACTTTGAAAATGATTTATTACTTTTTTTTCTGACGAACTTTTTCTAATCCGTTATTATGATCATTCAGTTCTACAATCGGTTGTGAGTTTTAGCTTTCTCTACAACTCTTGCCCCCTCATCTTTATTTGCAATTAGTATATTTGCTGATATTATATCCAATGCGGCTTCATAATCGTAACTTATATAATTTCATAATATATTTCCACCTACTCCGGAAATTGTGTGAAGGAGAATCGTTTAGACTTTGAGCGGAACTCTTCATTTAATAAAATATCACAGTTTGGGTGGTAGGAAGGCACGATAGAAATTCTAATGGGATAAATTCGCTAAAGTGACTAAGCAAAAGCAGTATTGACTGGCCTGTGTACAGCAGTGATCGATTATTATGATGCAAAACCGTCTCGACCCACGCTAAGTTTAATCCGTAGGCCTAGAGATCATGTTGAGGTATAAATGAACTGGTTAGCCAGCCAACAGAAAGATATTTTGCTCTAAAAAGTTTCTATGGAGGATGATCTAGTTGTAGAATTGAAGAAACTTATTTATAAATTAAATATGAAATTTCTTGACATTGAGTAATTAGATGTGGCCCAAGTTCCTGGTCTTAAAATGCCAAAGAGCTAAGGCAGAGAGAAAGTGTAATGAGTATTATTACAGAAATAATAATCGAATATAAAATTAAGCGAATTTCAATTCAAAAAATATCAGCAACGTTCTGTACCTAAAACTCGTCAATCACAAAAGGTTTTTCAATTCCCTTAATACGTCAGAAAATAATTTTCCTGCGTGTGTTGTTTCCAAATAATTGCACCTTTCGAAGATAACATTTTCATAATTTATTTTGTCAATTGCACCTTGTTTTCTACCACCTCCATTAATAACAAATAAATCACTGCTATTTTAGTGTATTCCCACCAGTAATTGTTTATCGTTAATAAATTATCGATCGATTACAAATTCAATGTCTGATTGAGTTCTTTCAAAAGTAAATAACAACACGAATTGTTTAACTAAATAAAGGTGGAGTTATTGTGTTAAGAGAGACTATACACACAAGCACGCACATTTCTTATCAAAAGAATTTACAACAACAACAACAAATAAAACAATGATAAGTAATAATTTAATTATATAAAAACTTGAGGAATTATTTGTTGCTTAAATACTTGGCAAAGAAAACGAAAGAAAAAAAGAAAGAAGCAAAATAATATTGAATTCTGAAAAATTTAGGGATTTCTATTAAGTCCAACGTAATTATTATAAGAACAAAGATTTACTTTATTTATAAAATTAATCCATGATAGAATTTTTTGTTTCAGATGGATGTTATATGATTGAATGGAATATATTTAAAACATGAAACACCGAAAACCCATAATTTACTTGACAAAGCGAACATATAAAGAATTCAGTGAATCCGGATATAAAGTGAAAAGTCAAAACCTTTTTATTCGCCGAAGGCTCTCATTTATTTTGAAAATTGAATGAAATCAAAGCTTTAAGTGGTCATGTTAAGCCTTCTTCTTCGTGAGGAACAAAGTTCTAGTTAAACAGAACAACAATTGGCAGCCCTGATTGATCTCTTATTTATTAATTTGGTCAAATATATCTGGCAAAAAGCAAGAGAAACAACAATCTACAGCGGATAAACCGGAAGTTCGAGGCTAGGCATCTGGAATTGACAACGCTACTGTAAAGACTATCTTCTCAGAACGAATTTAGATTCTTCTTCCAAAATCGTACTTGAAATTTTTGTTACGTTTCCCAAGTAACAGGTAAGAGCCCGTGGCCGTGTATAGATAATTTTGCTACCTTGCCAATTATAATGTAACAAATTAAAGAAATGCGGAAATCATTCTACATTGTTTGCACTGACTTCAAAATATCATTTGATCAAATTAGCTATGGAAGGCTAAGGAAAGGCTTTTAAACCTGCTCATATGTCAGCGTTGATATTCTCATAGGAGAATATTGTAATATGAACTGCGTATGGAATTTATGCATAACCACACCTATGATGATGAGATTGTTTTAATATATAAACAGTGATCTGATGATCGAACACAATAGTGAGTAAATATAACCTCAAGATTACTTCTGAGAGCAACAAATCGTTTAATGCCGTACAAGTATAGTACAACTAATCAGTCACAGATCGCATCTACTTAAGCAACCGAATTTCACTAGAACATTTGGCGATCTAAGCAAATCAACGCTAAAAAAAAAGCTGCAAATCTTTGTCAAGAGAAATACGTATGATGGTAGTGAATTGATATGGGCAAGTTAAACCAACAAAGCAATGGGGAACTTATTGCTCTTGATATTCGTAAAAATAAAGATGCAGATATCTGGTACATGCGATAAGTAAACCAGTTAATGATATATAAAAAAAGCTTTTTATCAATCCTGAAAACTAATGTAATCGATTAATGTGCTGCACCACATGGTCAAGGCGAATTCATTCTAAGAGGTGACCGTAATAATACAATAACTACAACAATACAAAAACAACAGGCATTTTGTTTTTGTTAAAATGTATCTATCTTGTCAAAAAAATTAACCCTTAAACCTACTTAGGAAATTAATTACGGCAATTAAAACAAAAAAATTCATTTTATATACTCAAAATTCGTACGGTTTTGGTATCATGCTAAATTACACAATAGTGAAGCACCTATAAATTAAAAAAATTATTTCATACAGTCAATAACATTTCCGCTTTACGTAAAGAACATTGTCTTTATATGGTCATCGAGAAAAAATGGCAGCGGCAAATGTTATTTCTTACTTGCCATAGTTTAGGCACCTAGTTGGAGAGACCGAATTCTTTTTTTTTTTTTTGGTAATTTATCACTCGTCTAAAATAATATAAAATATAGTAAATCTAGGTTGTAAATTAAAGGATATATGTATTTAGCGTTAAGGGCTTAAATATTGTTAATCATATTGCAAAAATTTTAATATAATTCGCTTTGAAAAAGTAATCCTGAAGAATTTCTAGTTCGTATCGTTAAGGATACATGCGGTACATATGAGGGTTTATGAATACGAAATTGATTATCAAAACAAAATACACAAAAAACAAAAAATTTTGACAACGACGATATACCACAGCTGGCTTATTAAGGCCACCTTCTATGAATTCGCCTTGCACATGGTTTTACAAAACAAACAAAATAAATACTAATACAAAAAAATAATACTAAATACTAATTTAATTGTCACAATGCAAATAAAACAAAATTTCTTCATTTCAATTTGAATAACTATTCGCGAAACCTTGCTTTACTAATAATAGATAGAAAGAAAAATTGAAAAGCACATGGTAAATATTTTTAATACTTCTTATCAGTTGAATTGAGAAAAAAAACGAAATTACTTTAGAGTACAGAAAACATTATTGTATGTATGTATGTAGTATATTCAGACAGAGTTTATTTCACCAGCATAAATTAAACAGCTGTTGCAATTACATACATACAGATATATACAGTAATGTATGTAGTCTGTACACAATACATGTACTTACACATACATTTGTATGAAGAATTATTTATAGAAAAGCAAAGTCAGAAAACAATTGAGGATTTGTGACATTTATTTGAAATGAAATGAAAAGAAAAATTGTACTTAGGCAAATGACATATGGATGGTTTTCAATTACATATTTTCTACTTCTATTTTTGTCACTATTTTTTTACTTAACTTTTGTTTTTCTTGTTTCTATTTCGTTATTTTTATTATTGCTGATAAATAAAAATATTAGTTTAAAATAATTTTAGAAATTTATTGATGATGATAATAAAATATATGCCGATTGTGTACATATTGTCGTCATCATGTTTCGTTTACGTTTTTTATCATTCTATTTTATAATATGTACACTATGGAATAGTAAATAGGATATGGTAGTAATATACCACACATAACAACATGTGCTTTTAATATGAAGTGTGAAGCTTAAAATCAAAAGCAAAAAAAAGTCGTTCGAAAAGTGTTATTTTCAATAAAATGTTACAATTATTTTCTCTATTTAACCATAATAAAAGAAATGGGCAAAATAAAGATAGGTCACCAGGGAAAGATTTTAGTATTAAAAAACATTTGTAACATGTAGTATTGCTGAAATAGTCTGACAGTGTTTTCACTTTACTGGACATCAATGCACCAATTTGCTATACAACCCAGAATCAATTCGTCGCCGTTGCCATTAGTTGGGCTTATGTTATTCGATCACCTGAAAGATTTTACGTAAGGACCTTGGTGTGATTTTTGTATTTTTCACTTCATGAGTACGTCAAAAAAGAGAATTGTCAAATTAGGTGAGAAGAGCAGCCAGAGGCATGTCAAAAGCTGTCAGTGCAGTATAAAAGGTACACAGTTTAATATGGATTATCTGACCGATTTTCAAGGACGATAAAAATTGCAACTTTATAGATAATAAAGCAGTCTTTTTTCGGAAAAGGAAGAATAGGTGCCACTTTGATAGCAAAGATCATCCTATTTAGACCAGTTTTTATGGAAATATATAAGAGAGGCTAACACAATTCCAACATCAAAACGCTATTAGAGAGAAACAGGCTAACATTTCAGGATAACTATGCCAAATTAGAGATAACGTACCAAGCACCAAAGACGTAACAGGGTTACGACCTGTTTATAGATGGCTTATGGTATTATTTTAGCCACGTGTTTTTACTCGCCTAAAAGAAAAAAAATTAGAAAACCACCTTAATTATGAATTTCAAACGAATATTGGCTAAAGAACATTTTATAGCTTAAAGTTAAAATAAAGTAAACAAACACGTATACCAGCTCTTATCGCTTTACCCCTGTTGACAAAGAATTTAAGTGATTTAAAATTGTTTGAACAAAACAAAATCTAGGTCTATTGCCAACACGTGAGCCAATGATTACAATTTTTATTGTACATTAATAAACTAAATATTTTAAGTGGAACATGTTTTAATTACTTATGATGTACAATGATATGCAGGAAAAATATGCGCTTCTTTTTTTAGCTTCAAATAAGACGAAAAACTATAAAAAAGAAAAAATTCAATTTTATATCCGATTTTATGATTTTAGCTGTGAATGGAACAATTAAGACAATTTCAACATTTTATGAAGTCGACTCTTTTACATTAACGGACTAAAGTTGTCTTCAGTTTCACGTACAATCGCATAATTCCGGCTTACGAATACAACGTAGTAGACCATACTTTCTGGTTGGAAATATTATAATTGTGATAATTCTATTTAATAAACTATTTTCACTTATATTTTATAACATTTAACAAAATTAAATGCTCCTTCCTTCTCACATTTCAAAACTGTGATTTATTTCAACAAACGAAACGATTTATATAATTTTCTTTTTCCAGAGACGATATAAACACAACCACAACTGTAAACGAATTTATTAATGTTAAGAATTGACAGAAATGTTTAATTAAATCAAATGTTTTATTGTGTAATGAGAGGGGATAGGGTAAGAAGGGTTGAATTAAAAAAGTTGTTTTTATTAGTTAAAAATTTGGATAAATATGTTTGTATTTGTGTATTAAAACCAATACATTATAATGATAATAGAGACATACGAGGAGACAACAACAATGAAAGCTATACAAAACATAGATAAAAATCGTGAACAACAAAAAACAAAATATTATGAATAAAAATTTAAAAAAAAAAAAACACAAAAATAGATTTTATGAAGCCCGTAAAAGGGATAGAAAATGTGGGCGAAATTTTCGACAAGAAAAAACGTATTAATTGTGATAACTTACCGCATTTTGTTGTTGTTGCTGTTGTTGTTGTTGTTGCTGTTGTTGTGCCTGTTGCTGCTGTAATTGTTGCTGTTGTTGTTGATGCTGTTGTTGTTGCTGCTGCTGCTGTTGTTGCTGTTGCTGCTGCTGTTGTTGTTGCTGTTGCTGCTGTTGTTGCTGCTGCTGTTGCTGTTGCAATTGGGCGGCTGTATTAGCATCAATCTGTCCCTGATTAGCAGCCGAATACCACCATTGAGAACCGGGTACTGCAGCCGCTGCAGCGGCTTGTGCCATATTTAAGCGATAGTCATAGGCGGGGGTGCCGGCTGCATTCGATGTCGCCACAACTTGAGCCATTGTAGTGGCTGGATTTGGAAAACTACTGGCCATTTTGTACGTAAACAACTGTTGTGTATTAACGCCAGACGTTGTGTTGGCGTTATTTTGATGTGCCTGCTGTTGATTCTGTTGAACGACAACCTGCTGTTGTTGTTGCTGATGCTGCTGCTGCTGCTGTTGTTGCAATTGTTGTTGTTGCTGTACAGCAGCGGCTGCGGCAGCTGCCTGCTGTTGTTGCTGTGCAACCAATTGTTGCTGATAATGTTGTAAAGTTTGCTGATCAATTGTTTGTTGTTGTTGTTGCTGTTGTTGTTGGTGTTGTGTAGCTGCCGCAGCGAGTGCGCCTGGCCACCATAAGGCAGCTTCGGCAGCAGTCGCTTGGCGTTGACCCCAAGCGCTGTGTTCTGACATAATAATTTTCTGAGGATTCTTTTGTTTACGCTTCTCTACAATTTTGCTTGTTTTTACTGGCGTTTAACAAAGCAAAAACTACTAAATCGCGAAACCAGTCGCTTATTCACGTATATTTAGATATTTAAACAAATATTTTATGAATTTTTGTTTTTAGATATGAACAAGATCAATTGATTGTAACTTAAAAAGGAAAATTAAACCAAAAAAAAGGTACTCTTGCGCCTATTGGCCGTATATCAATTTTGGGTTAAATTTTGTAGGTAATTCTTTATGAATGTATAAAAAAAAAGGAAATTAAATTTTTTTAATATATATTTTATGATATATTCATATGTTATAAAAGAAGTTTTCACTTGAATTTTTTTTTGTTTTGCTGATTACGTTTTCTTAATAATGCTGTTACTACATGTACATTTTGTTACGCTAGTATTAGTATGTGAAGATAACAACTTTTTCGTTTTATGTGTTAAAAATTTATTTGTTTTTATAAATAATGTGTTTATATTTTTCGTAAGCATTGGTAATTGTTATAATTACAAATTACACTTCTTTTACTCTTTTTTTACTGTAATCGAATATATTACACTTTCCAACACTGGTTATTAGTTTCACTCTTTACTCGTGTTTTTCACATTCCTTTGTGAGATGTCTACTGGCTTAAATCGCGCGCAAAATTTTTCGTTCTGTTAAATATTTTTGTATTAATTATTATTAATTTATTAGTTTGTTTAACTGTAAAAAATAATTTTTCTTTCATAATTAAGCAAAGCGTTTTTATTAAAAAAAAAATAAGAAAAACTAAATACAACTTGCAGCCGCCATCAAAAATGATCAATAAAAAGAAAGAGGGTGAAAACAGAACACAAAAAAGATATTGTACGAAATGTCAGATGAAGCAGTGTTGCTTAGTATTTGTATGAGAAGAAAATCGCTAAAATATAACAGTGGAGACTGAAATTCTAACAAAACATAATAATACGCAATTTTCGTATTCGATTGAGGATAGATAATGATTTTATTTTAATTTTTGAATATTTCCAGTAAATAATTGTAACATGAATCTAAATCCTATTATTAAGGTAGTCCTTAAAAGAGAAGAATGTAATGTGTAGGAGAAAGAAAAATGAAAGCTAAACAGAAATCCTTCACATTAAGATCTTGTTTTGCCATAAATTGGTTTAAAAAAATTACAAATTATTAAATTTACTTTTTTATTACTAAAATTCTCTGAATTCATGTTTATGTTTTTACAACACATGTTTTTAATTTATTTGTTTATTATTTATGCAGCACATGTGCTTATACATTTACTTTTACAAAGAAATCAAAAAAGAATGTTCTTGCATTACGCACGCTGTTTTTTATGCATACGCTGCAATTATAGCAATTATACGTCACTCTCATTCATTAAAATAGCATTATCTCCCATATTGGGTGGCTGGACATTTTTTTCCCTTTTTCATTTTATCTTTAATTGATATTTATTTATTTTTCGCCAACAACAACGTTATGTTGATACATACAATGTCTACATTAGCACGTTTTATTTCGTCAATAATTTTAAAAACAAAAGTAAAAAAAAAACAAAAACAAGCTTCTCAAAAAATTAATAATCACACCTTTTTCACTTACGAAAAAAGAAGCAGCTCGCTAGCACGTAAAAAAGCGCAAAAGAAAATCTAAAAGGGGAATTAACTACAAAAACAAATATTTTAAATTGTTTATGAATTGCATATGTCTGTTGTTAGCTGCCGAGTTGATTTTTTTCTGTTCAATTCAAGGGTTTTAATAGCCAGATAAATTTATTTTTTTTAAGTTGTTCTTTTTCATTTCTTTAGAAATAGTAATAAAATACACTGAACTCATACACAATGTACACAAAAAATATATTAAGTATGTACAAGCGTTTGTAAACTTGTGTGGTACACACTCCTCTTGCATACAATACTTTTGTTTCTTTATTTTTTTATTGAATTTTTGTTTTCTGTAATACATACAACAATAACAATAATACAACACTACACTTTTTATACAACCATGCACACGGTAGCTATGCTATAATGCCTTTTTCTCTTTCTTCTTTTGTGTATTTTTTTTTTACTTGCAGGCTGGCTGGTGTTTAATACGAGAAAAAATTACACTCAAAAAATAAAAAAAAAAATAATGTAAACGAAAGAAACTTTTTTGTGCTGTTTTATTATTATAGGGCGCGCTTTGAATTACGAGAAGGAACTTCTTTGGTTTATTTTCTTTTTTGTTGTTGCTGTTATTTTGTGTTATTTTTTCTACACACTATATTCTATTATAATACAAGAGCAGTAAGTAAGGAAAAAAAAGTAACACACAATTCACACAATGCAATGCAAAGCAAACGACGTTTCTTTACCGTATGTTTATTGCTTGCCTGCCTACTACTGCTGCTTGCTGCTATACTACTAGCCCTTGGCCACTAATACGTTTGCCTTTACCAACCATCCATATACAATATTCGTAGATGGCAGCATTTTTGTTTGTGTATGTATGATGTTCATGTGTATGTATGTACGTAAGGCTGCTTATATGCTTTATACCACGCTTCTGTATTGTATTTGCTAGTTAGGTTTTTGTACTCTCTGCGCGCAGCGCTGCCAACTTCCCTTTCCCCTACTTCTCTTTTTTCATAATGTGTGTAAATTTGTATGCATGTTTGGACGAGTATTTGTGGTATACTGCGAAAAGTTTCAATATATGAATGTAAATGAGCGTGTGTGTGTGTGCGTGTGTGTGAATGTGTCTACTGGGTTTTTATGTGGAAAAGAATAAACCATGCTTGAACGAAAAAAAAACAGCAACAACAAACATTGTCATCATCATCATCGCCGTTGTGTCGTCGGTGACGATAATAAAAGACAACAAACAGAGTAATAACAAATAATAACGAATGAACAAACAAAAACGGCAACGATGTCACCTAAAACAATACGGTTAAATTGGCTGATTTAAAAGAAAAGAATGTAAACTAGCGCTTTTTCCTGAACTATTTACAAAGTTGTGTAATTGGTTGTTTCAAAAACAAATACAAAAGACTGACACCAGTTTTAGCAATGCGGACGTTCATAAGCTTTATAAGCTTATGCATTCGGCGTTTTAATTTTCATTATAAGCTCCGCTCTTCAAATGGTCTTTGAAAAATATAGTAGTTTAAGCAGGAATTGTTCATTACTAATAATGATTAGAATTTCAGCGATTTTCAAAAAGTTGGCATCGTTGTTTAAAAACAGACATTGTGTTGTACCACCGAATAAAAAAAAAAGAGAAAAACCCCGAACCAAGAATAATGTGGTTAAAGTATTTGACATAAACCCCTAGTTTTAGTATTTCTTTTATTTTGCCTTTAATACAACTATTAACTATTACAAAGTTTTTCTGAAAACATAAAAAATAACAGAAATACTTGAAATTCCTCATATTAATAATACACAGAGAGTAAAGGAAGAAAAAGAGAGAGAGTGGTAGAAAATGCCATTGTCAACACCTTGAAGAATTACCCAACTAAACAACGATAACAAAATACAAGAATTTTCTTCCTCTACACTCATTTCAATTGAGTACAATACTGCCTGCTTCTTCTTTTTAATGCTTGCTCTTGCTGTTTCTTTTTTGTTTGCTATAAATTCTTGTTATTGTTGTTCTTTAGCTGCTTCGTGTTATTCGTATTATATAGACAAACATTCGTCGTTCGTTTAAGTGTATGGATATGTATGTGTAGTATATCAATTGTAAGCTGCACATATAAAATTAAAGTGTGTATAGTTTTTATATACGATGAGATGTGCTGCTGCCAAACTTGCCCTGCCTGCTTTACTGCGTTGTATTGTTGTTGTTGTTGTTGTTGTTATGTTTGTGTAGCTTGGTGGTATTATTTATTTTTGCCCTCTCTCTCGCTCTAGATTTTTTGTCTCTTTAAAAAGCCCTTCTTCGTTCACTTTATATGAACATGAATGTGTTTGCATGTGCGTGCGTGCGAATGTGTGTAAAATATTGTTCATTTAATTATGGTGATGTTTTTCTCTTTCATCATTATTATGTTTATTCATCTCTTATCTTTATTATGCTTTTATTATTGATAATTAAGTTATTTTTACTGCCTATTTATACTATGTCTGTTGCATATTTTCTGGCGTCATACAGAGGAAAAAAAAATTAAAAAAAAAACGGAAAACTTTTAGCAATAGCAACACACAATATCAATAAATACATAAATGGTAACAATGTTTTTGTCTTTGCGCACCAGCAAAAAATAATAAGGCGAATAAAAATCGACCGGCTGCTATATATATGCGATTTATTACGTCTACAAAACGAAGAGGACTATATTTAACAAGTTGCCAGATTGCAAAACATGTGTAAAGTAATGAAATAAGGCAAATGCGGCAATGTAATCCCAGTTACGATCATCGATTTTTGCTTCTATATAATAAACAAAATGTTATTTTTATACTAAATCTGTTATCAAATATTTAATTTCTGGTTTTCCCCATCATCTGGCATCATTTTTATTTATTATATGATGATTGACCTTTATGACGAGAAAATAAACTTTTCCTTCGCCACAGTAATGAAAGAAAATACAAAAACCAACAAAATACAATACCTTAACAAAAAGATTTTCTGAAAAAAAAAAACCGATTTTGTTCTGGTAAATTTTGCAACAATTTACGGCATAAGGTAAAAAAAACTGTAAAAAGGGAACTTCCACAAAATCCCATTGAACCAGTACAACAACAAAAATATTTTTACACAATTATTTAGCCTTGAAATTTTACCCAAATAATACAACACATCAGACAGCAGCGCCTACATACACACAAACGTAAATAAATATAAACATGAAAGTGTCGTATGGTTGTATTATAATGTATGAATAGCTTTGCTGCTTCTCTTTGGAGTAAGAATAAAGAAGAAGAATCTTTTTTAACCAACATTTTTACTCATACAAACTTTTTGTTGCGAACAGAAGAACAAAAAAATCCCATAAAAAGAAAAACGTTGTAATAAAAGTTTCATTCAAAATAGTAAAACAAAACAGAACAGAAAAATGGTAAAAAGGAGACAAGGAAAAACCAAATACAACACATTTTTTTCTTTGATAGTGACTATTTAAGCAGTGCATTGTGTTGAATCAAAAAAGTAAGTTGGGTTGAACGAGGGAGGACAGCCGGTGTAATAATTTTGGATGAATGTTAGATTTGAATCTGTAGGAAGAACGTTCCACATACGGAGAGTGCGGATGAAAAGCACAATCCGTTGTAGTATCGATAGAACAGTAAGCTCAAGTCACATTGCGATATTGCTCCAATAAATCATTTGAGTTGGATACCGTCATTAATGAGAAATTTCAACCTTTTACTTTCAAGAAACACAAATAATAATAATAAGAATAACAAATCAACAGAAAGTTCTAGAAGTTACCATGAATAAATAGACGATAAATAGAACAAATGAGAAGTTGCCATTGTGCTATCCTTGAACACAAAGTAAACCGGTTAATTTACTGTTGAGCGAAAGCGCAACATATTTGAAAATGAGCATTGGGAGTCAATTTCTTTCTTTAATAAAACGATGAACACATCGGCTTTTTAATATTATGTCCACCAAGACATCACACGATAGAATCGATCAGATATCATACAAGTTAAGGAAAAATTAACGCAAAACTGGGGCAAAACGAGTCGTGAATATCTAAAAGAAATGCACTAAATTGATCCTGCTGTAATTGATGAGCACGATAAGCCAACCAAATGTAAATTTTTTTGTATGAAGTTTTTTAAAGATTTTGGTATTTTTATAGTTATTTGGTAAAATGAGTTAAAGACGCATAATTTGAAATACTACGTAAGCAATGCAAGGTATGCAGCAACAAATGTTGAAAAATATATCATAAACGTCTGCAACTGTTAGCATACAAAATAAAACTGATACATGATTTTGACAGCTGATACTGATCAGACTGATTTGTCATGCAGGAAGGCAAAAAAAGAAATTTCCAAATACATATTTCGCATATGGGTTTACAAACCCTATGCATTTTAAATATGTTTTGCAATTTGCTGTTAGGGCACGTCGACAATTTTGTGGTATTTTAAATACACTTGTTACTGATGCCTTAAAAATGTATATATGTATAGGGATAGTCAAAATAAATACATAAGAGTAAGGAAAACGTGTAACATAACCACTTATGACGCATCTACTTGCAGGTGTAATAAGCACCTTTTTTGTACTAAATTAATAATTAAATTGATATACAACAGTACGCATACGATAGATGTATTTTCCCAGAAAACAGGCCAAAATATACCAAAATTTTAACTTAGTTATGTGCGTATAGAGGTGTAGGGTTTAAAATCGGATCTTTAATAAACCCAACACTGACAAGAGATCTGCTGTTTTTAGCTACTTTTTTTGTTATTTTCTCATCACGAGAGTCTCTCTGTCATCATGCACTATGACGAAAATAAAGAAATAACTGTTCTGAGAATTTTGTTTACAATCACGCGAGAGTGCAAGCAGCGCAAGTAACTTTTTGTTTAACTTCTCAATATTGATGGATAAACATAAAAACACAATACAGCAACATTAAATACTTTGCTGCTGATGCCTGCAGGTGTAAATTTAAATTTAGCTAATGTCGATGCTAACGTACTTACATGTATCATGTGGGTTTGTGTGAGTGTGTGTATTTTTATTGTACTGAAATTATTTTTGTTATTATTTGTTTACTGCTATTTTTTTTTTCGGAAGTCCACTGACACACACGAGTACCATTTTTTGTAGGCAAAAGGGAGGATTGTTTTGTTGAAATTTCAAATAAAAAAAGAAAAGCACAAAAATAAAAATGACCCAAATTCAGAGAGAACTTAAAGAAGAAAATTTTTCATACATAACCCTTGTAAATAATGAGTGTGCTTCTTATTATGTTGCTTAAAGGGGGATATTCTCTCTTCAATAAGCAATAATAACAACAAATGTATTAAAAATCAATTTGTAAACAGCTTAACGTAATAAATGTCTTGTTTTGTTAAGTCTCATTATAGTTTTGCTGTATTGGATGTAAAGTAACAGCATTTACAATATGTTTAGTAGTGGGAGCAGACAGAAAATGAAAACGATTTAGTAAATGTCATGTAAAGTGTTTAATGATAAAGTATTCAAACAAAAATAAACGGCATATATGTATGAACCGGCCTATACAATAACAACAACAAATTCAAGCAGTCAATTACGATTCATTCATGATGGAAAGACAAATAATAAAAACAACAGCGGCAAGAGCAAAAAAAAGCTTTGAGCGACCAATAGATACGAATACATACATATATACGTTATAAAACGGCAGCCAGCATGGCGCATTGATTAAAGAGTGCAAAATAACACCCGATATAAACAAAAAAAATATATATTAAGAAATACAAATTAAAGTTGGATGTTATTCACACAAAGCGAGGTAAACGTAAATTATGTGTTATTACTTCCATAATATTAAAAAAAATTAGTAAAGAAGGAAATATTGCAAACATAAAATTAAAAAAAATGTAAATATAAAATACAACGAAAAATATGTAAAAAAAAATAAAAATTAAAATAACAAATTAAATATGAAAAAATATCAAGGATTTGAAAATTTTTATCCTACATTATTATTTGTTATTTTGAAAATGTTTTTTAATTGCTTTGAAATTTGGCAACATAGTTTAAAAATTGTATACGATATTGAGCCCGTGTATATGTATGTATGTATGTACATTTTTTGGATTTTTCTTTATTGCCTATGTAATTGAAAAACCGGTTTTAATGCTCTCTAATTTATACAACAAGCACTCAAACACACTCGCAAATCTACAAAATGTTAAAAAAAAGGGACACATTATATTTGCTGCTCTGCAATTTAATAAAGTATATAGAAAAATTCTCTCGTTTAAATTTATAAACTCGCTCTCTGTTGAGCAGAAAGACAAAAAACAAAAAAATAACACCCCAAAAACATCTTTTTCTCTGAAGAAGAGAGTAAAATCGTTTTAAAAGAGTGTCGTATCTACACAACATTAAAAGTAATAGTTATATATTAAAATTTTAAGGGGAAATATATGCTTCGTGTTTACTTTGTGTATATAAAAACAAATTCATACACATCTATTCTAAAGTAATTATATAAGTAAATAACAAAAAAAAAAAACAAGATTGAATATATATTAGTTACTCTCTAGAAATGTTTATATATGTATTATGTGAGATACTTTATTAAATTGTAGAGCAGCAAACATAATATGTCCCCTTTCTAAGATTTTGTATAAATTAATTATATGATCGAACTTTGCCTGCAAACACTACAGGATGAAAGAGAATGTTTTGCTATTAAGCCCTATTACACGATCGAACTTCGCTTGCAAACACTACCTGATGACAAATCATCCATTTCGTGTTTGTAAACTTGTCCTGATGTACATATGTATATCTAGAAAGTGCATTCGAAATTAAATCGTAAAGAGTGTTTTTTGAGGGGAAAATGAAACACTAATTCTTAATGGAGAAGTAAAAAGTAATTTATTCAAAGTACTGGCCATTGCTGGCTACACACTTTTTCCATCTCTCAGGCATTTTGCAAATTCCACGCCAATAAAACTCTTCATCTTTTGAAGCAAACCAATTAGTCACCCAATTTTCAACTTCCTCGAAGGAAACAAAGTATTGCTCAGCCAATTCGCGTCCCATCAATGAAAACAAATAGTATTCGGAAGGATCCAAGTCTGGTGAATACGGCGGATGGGGTAGCAGCTCCCAGCCTAATTCTTTGATTGTGTCCTGAACCAGTTTTGCGTTGTATGCAGGTATATTGTCATGTTGCACAATTATCTTTTCGTCTTTAGTGGCCCATTCTGGTCGGTTTTTGATCAATGCATTGTTTAATTCAATCATTTGTTGTCGATAGCGCTCTGTATTAACGGTTTCACCAGGTTTTATCAGCTCGTGGTACACGATGCCTCTCTGATCCCACCAGACACACAGCATTGTCTTTGTGACGAATGGATCTGGCATTTCAGCCGAGGTTGACGATTGTCTCGAATTAATCGCCAATTTTTTCCGTTTAGGATTGTGAAAATAAATCCATTTTTCATTACCAGTAACAATTTGATGCAAAACTGATTTTGTATCGTGTCTTTGTAGCAAAATTTCACAAATGGTTTTTCGGTTTTCCATCTGTCTGTCATTCAAAACATTTGGCACCCATTTGCCAGACTTTTGAATCTTTCCCATAGCTCTTAAACGATCTGAAATTGTTTGTTGCGCAACATTTAATATTTCTGCCATTTGTTTCTGGTTCAAAGTGGCATCTTCATCTAAAATTGCCTGCAATTCGGTGTCTTCAAACTTTTTTGGTGGCCTTCCACGTTCTTCATTTCTCACATCAAAATCTCCATCTCTGAACCGTCGAAACCATCTTTTGCATGTGGCTTCTGATAGAGCATGATCGCCGTATGCCTCGACAAGCATTCGATGCGACTCTGCAGCACTTTTCTTCAAATGAAAACAAAAAATTAATGCTTTCCGCAAATCATCAGTTTCTGGTACAAAATCCGTCATCTTTATTACGATGAAAACTTGTGATGTTGTATGTCCACTGATATGATGTATACTGAGTATGTTTGAGGGTTGCCAACACAAAAAAAAATTAAATGTCGTTCACATTGGGGACATTTGTATTTTAACGCTCAATTCATACCGGTACACTTTTTATCTCTCTCTGAAGTTTAAATTTATACACTCGCTCTTTACTGAGCAGAAAAAAAAAACACCCCAAAACAATTCTTTCTAAATTCTCAAAAGAAGAGAGTAAAATCATTTTAAAAGAGTGGGAAATAAATAAGGGGAAATAAATGCTTCATATTTACTTTGTTCTGTGTGTGGAAACAAATACGTACACATGCACTTACACTTCTAAAATAATTTAATTATATAAATAAACAATAAAAACAAGAATAAAGATACGTTAGTTACTCTCTCAAAATCTTTATATATAATTCTCTTCAACCCTCTCAGAGATTATAAGCGAATGCGTTGCGTTAAAGGAGAATGAATAAAAAACAAGTAACAAAAATCAATTTTTTCTTTACTGTATTAAATTAAAGGGTATTTGAAGGATATGTTTTAATAACTTTAATTTACATATACAATTTAAAAAATATTGAATTTTATTTAATTGAAGACAATTTTTGTAGTTTTTACTGTAAAATAAATAAAATTTTTTCAAATAATCAGAAGTTATTTGTTACTCTTTGTGTAGGATTGTGTGATTGGATATTAGCATCAGGCATTAGATAAACTATAAAATGTTTTCAGTGTTGCCATTTTCATAATTTTTATCCAAAATAACACGCAATTCTGAACTTCGTTTTTGAAAAATAAAAAACAGGGAAATAAACTCAAACTTTTGAATTGTAGTCTTTTCATATATCTGTATTTTAAAGATATATCATTAATCATTATTTTAATAAAACTAAAATAAAAGTTTTCTCTATAAGGATTCTTCCAATATGGTAAGAAAGTAAGTTTCTACAACAACAAAGACCAGAGGAATATCAAACTTCGAAAAACGTCATTTTAATCAGCTAGGAAGTGAGAAACCTTATGCATCAAATGCAGCCATAAAAACAGGACTTAAAGTTCGAGTTTCCACTTTTTTCTTCACAAAAAGTCCCCAGCCTTCTAAAGCGGCACTAGATACTATATGGCAAAACACATTTAAACTGTGAAGACTCCATAATCGTTAAAAAAAAACGACAAACATGCCGTGTTCGGACGAATAAGGGATTAATTGAATTAGAAGGGAAGAAAAATTCAAAAATTCATGTTATTAATATCATTTTGAAGCAGTCCATCCAAATTATATATCCATACGACGAATTTTGATTTTTTTACCACGTAATTCAAACACTGTGGCAAGACTGACGTTACTAACAGATACTTCCATTCGTATATACAACTTTGCAATAATACACGTTCATGAACAAATGTGTATATGTAGTATGTATGTACGCATGTAAGTAAAATAAAAGCTCAAAGGATTGTATAGCGTAGTATTTCTTCTACTTGTTCTTTATTTTCCATGACGTTCTTTTTCGCTTTTTCTTCTCTGATACACAATGTTTGTTTTCTTTCTATTCTGCATAATTCTAAAAGCTAAACGTTAATAGTGTTGTATTTTTCGTTGCCCTATACTCGCATTCGTACATCATTTTGTGTTTTTACTCATATGCAACAGGTACTCTCTTCTTTTTTATTAATTTTTCCGTCGCTCATTGCATTACAAATCTCCTTTTTTTGTCAATTATCTGCCTAGCATTGTAGTCATTAATTACGGTTGCTCGCTGCTCATTGTTTGTTTGTTAAAGTATAAAATTATTTTCGTTGACATTTTCACCAACCAATTCATTTTCATCTTGTTTACAAATCTTATAGCTTTGTTATAGCCTATATAGATATGGATATGTATGCATGTATGTATGTGTTTTAATAAAGAGCAAAAATTAGCACATGTGTTACCACAGTGCTATTAAGAAATTGTACTTTCTTTCCTTAATCAGTTTTAATCAGATTGTGACAGAGTTAAGATGCATTTGTAGCACAGATGGAAAAAATATTGAGAAAATATCGCGCTAAAATTAAGCAGCCGCAAACAATAATTGTTATTGTTGCAAGAAAAAAAGGATATGTTTTAGAAACTTTATAAGAGATGAGGATGATAACGAAAAGCCAGAATATTCGTGTCATGTGAAATTCCTAATGGAGTAATTAATTGCCTGCGAATTTGTTCATTTTGTATCAAATTATCGTTCACAAAAATGGGATGTTAAGGAAAAATTTTAAGTTTGGTAACTTTGAGCTCTATAACATGAAGGTTGCATTTGCTTGCCCTTGCTATAATATCTAAATTCATAAAATATTGAGTGTTTGTAAATAAATTATGAGTGGAAGACTTTAAAATATAATAACTCTGCTTATATCAGAAAGGATTGGAAGAGGTTATATCTTGACTTTCACTATGATAGAAGTCATTATTCTGCGAAAATTTATCTTCATGAGTGAATATTTAGAAAAATTCTATCAATTCCTTTGAAAAAAGTTTGAAATCAAGAAAAAGTAGCACTAAAATGCTTTTTAATTGAGCTTTTAATGCAAAATACGTAATACCATCTGGTCACTGAATTTATGGAAAAAGTTGGAAGAAACCAGCAATTAACCCGCCCGAACTGGCTAGGATTCACAAGCATTTAAAGAAAGCTGGACATCCAAAGAAGCTTAATGTTTGGGTGCCACAAAAATTCTAGGTGAATAAGAATTTAAGAATTGACCGACATTGAAGTGGATCACGTACAACAAAACTGTGCGAAGAATACCACAGACTAAGTTAGAATAAACTCCAAGAAAGAAACTACCAAGATCAAAGGAATCAAATAAAACGGACAGAAGTGGCCTTGTTTCCCATAATAACACTAGTCGACACACACTTCTTCGATGGGCCTACGGGAACGGCGAAAACTAAGCTTGGAAGTTTTGAATCAATCTGCAGACTTTACCGATGTAACTTTAATATGCTTGCAAAACGCAATTGGATCAGTCTTTTTTTTTTATTAAAAAAAACTTGAAAGTCCTAGACCGATTTAATCTAATAAATTTCATTTTGCGTCAAATTTCTAAACCAAATATTTTCAAGTTTAATATCAATTCTATATTTATTTATTTTTATTCATCTATTTAAAAGTTTAATATAATTTAAACTATATTGTATTTAAATAGTAATTTTTTGTTTACACAACAAAACATAAAATTAGGCGTTTTTCTCAATGAAGTTGACAATACTGCAATTTATAGTTTATTTATTTATTTATTTTTTTTTTTAATATAAGAGTAGCGATTTATGGTTCTCTTAAAAACATATACTTAAAGAATTCTCTTTATAATGAGAACAAATATTAATACTTCTCTTCTTTAAGAGTAAAATATAGTATATTTCCATTGGTTCTCATGCAAAAAGAGAGAAAGTGTTGTATAACGTTTATGACGCGTAAAGCCATATTGTTGCCATATGAGACAATAAAAGATATTTGTGCATATAAATAATAAACGAAAAAAAACAAAAAACACAACCATGAATATTTATTTATACATGTTACGATTTCTTTTATATGCTCCGTCCGCCTCTGTGCGTGATAATATTAAACATTAAACGCTAGTTTCCCGCCAATTTCTGATATCAGCTGGCTGAAGGGTCTGGTAGTATTTATATATAAATAATATAAGAGGTGACCAATATATAAGATAAAATATAAATATTATTTGCATAAAAAAATGATAATTTTTTAACTTTATAAAAAATATACGAAAAATTTTAAAAAATGCCAAAAAGGCGTGTGGATGGAAATTTTAATTAAACAATTTATATATTTTAACTTTGTTATTAGTCTACTATGTGGTTTTTCTTTATATGATTTCTTTTGCCTATTTAAAAAAAAGCGCGCGAATATCTTTTGTGTTTTACAGCTTGTTGATAAACATGTTTTTCCATTCTCCTATTGTTTAAAAAAAATACAACCAAACCCTAACAAACGGCAACACTGTATTTAAAATACACACACACACACTCATTTATACATAACAGCGTATACATTTATTTTAGAGAAATAAAAACTTGTTTTATTTTTTAGCTCTCATCATCAAAATTACTGTGAGAGTAAGAAAATAATTTCTCTCATGCTCTTTTGAATTTCTTCAGGCCGTATATAATAAAATGGTGGCAAATTGCTATTGCAAAAAGTATAATCTGTGTATGCGTGTATAACTTTGTGTAACACTTCGTAAGTGTTCGTTTATCATACAGTTGTTGTATACATCTTTTTTTGTTTAAGAAATCAATATTTTTCTTAACGTCAAATGCGAATAAAAATCTCCCAATTTTAAATAAAAAAATAGTTAGAAATAATCTGTACATATGTTTTGTTTACCTACACAATTATAACAAAAAACGCAGGGAAATAGAAGATTCCACTAAATTATGATGAATTGGGGAAAAAATTAAGCACATGTTTTTAAAATTTATTCTTTCATTTATTATTGTATGATGTCGTTAAGGAAAATCCAAAAAAAAGTGTTCCTTTGATTGTTACTATGATATTTGTAAAGTTTTTTATTTTATTGTGTCTTTTAAATAACACAAAATTTTCTTTTCTCATATTCTTGAGTATTGCATGCATATCTATGTAAATAGACATGATTACGAAAGTAGACACCCTAGTAGTTTGAACAACAATGGAATTACTAAACTAAACACATTTGTTTTTCTGCTTTAATTGTAAAAATATCAAGGGAAGACTATTTGCATTGTAGCGGACGATATATATGTATGTATGCACAAAGATTACGCAATTTATCGCTATAGTTGTTGTTGTTTGCTGGTCGTTCTTTTGGTTGCTAATTTCACTTCAAAAAATGAATCACCGTTTGTTTTCCCTGTCATTACTCTCGTTATTGCTTGGGTTGCCAATCATTTGAAAGCTCTTTAAATTTTTTTATTTGTAACAACACCGTCATAGACAGACAATGTGGCGATTTTCATTGTTTCATTGCTTTTTTAAATATTAAGCTACTGCATGCATATTTTTCAGTCTTAACAAAATAAGAACATATTGCTTTTAATATATTATTATTTTTTTTTTTGTAGTGGGTAATATTGCGTCATTTTTTCATTTTAATTGTAACGTAGTTTTTTATTGTTTTTGTTTTTGTTTTTTTCTTTGTTATATACTAAGTTGTATAAGTGAAAACTTCTTTATATACATACGAGTATAATACAAAATATTGCGCATTGCAAGCGTGATAATATAGAGATTTCCTTTTAATTTTCAAAAAAAAAAAAAATCAAGTTTAAACTCGGCTACTTCAATATATAATTTCATTATTTTTTTCAAATTCAGAACATAACGCTTAGAAAGGGTTTAATATACGTACTTAAAAACTAATGTTTGTTTTGTTTATTTGTATATAATATTGTAATTGATTTTTTTGTTGTTATAAAATATTATTAGAAAAATAAAATAAAACAAAATTAAATTATTTAAACCAAAACCAAACACACCACCATCACCATTGCTAGTAACAAAAAGTGTAGCTTTAATTATATTCAAAATGTGATTTTCAAGACATTTTTTATTTTTCATTCAATTCTTTCTCAAAGATTTTTTTTGCTTGATCATCAAAATTAGTAGGCTGGATCTATCGATGCTAGATGCAGCTCTTAGCTAACAATTATAACAATTGTGTACTAATCGACGACCATAGAAAAGGCTTGAGTCTGAACTCAACAAAATTTTTAAACAGACATTGCAATTGAAATTATTTAACCGACTGCAATATCTATTATGTAGTAATTATATTGCTGAAAACGAGGGCGTGTATGCGCGGTGTATTTTACGAATAATCATGCCGCTAGAAGAACTAAATTGGTCTTTATGTACTTATAAAGTTTCTCATAGACAAACGATTTTAAACGATTGACGATTTATATGAAAAATATATGAATAATTCAAAAATTTTGCCCACTAATACCGGCAATAAGAAGTGCGCTTTCGTTTACACCTGTAATGCTAAGAGATAACTTATCTTTTGCTATCTGAGGAAAGCGAATACTATATTTATGTGAAAATCAGTAATTTGGAGCTGTAGAAAAATTAAAGTAATTCCCAAAGCATAGATGGATTAAAAGTCTTAAAATTATACTGCAAAGGTTGTACATACATACTTTACAAATATTCTTTCTTTTTTGCTACCAAAGAAACATTTTAAATATATGTTGACTATATGTAAGTTTCAATGGAAACCACTAGTAAAGATCAGCTGAAAAACCATCAGTCTTACAAGGGTTTGATTTTGGTAAAACTGTTAATGCTGTTGTAATGAGTAAGAATTTAAAAGTAATATCACTGGATGACTCTAAAATCAAATTTTTTTAATTTATATCATTTATGTTCACAGACAGGGCAAGGCCAGGATTGACACCAAGAAAGCTAATAAAGCGTGTCTGGTAGTATTGAAACCAAATTATTTATTTTGAGCTTTTATAAACAGGTCAAAAGACTTAGGCCAGCCAGACCTCCACACTATTGTTTTAATCTCTGCGGAGCACTCTTAATAGTGTAAATGGTTTCGTTTATAAAACTTAGAAGTCCTAATGGTAAAATATTACCAATCAAAAAACCATGTATGTACATTGCTATAACAAAATTCGTTTACAAGTTTTTTTCCAATTTGTAAGCGACCTATTTGGTTCTCGGCTTGAGGTAAAGGCTTAATATATTTATTATAATGCAAATACAAATTACATTACAATTATAACTAGGTGAGTAACAAACATTATGATGAGCCTACACCAGTTCAGTCTCTAGTATTAATCAAATCCAATTCACTTATGTCAACCAGCGATCCCATTAGACTACCAGGATACTTATTATTCACCCAGCTAAAATATTATATACATAACTTGGAGTTCTGAATGCCAGCAAGCATTGTTTAAACAAAACTTGAGTGAAAAGATCCAAAATAAAAATTGCCTTATATTAAACAAATTACTTAAATATTTGGTATCTACTTTGATTAAAGGATCAATTATATATAACAAGCGAATTGGAAAACACTTTATTAGCAGAAAAATTTTTAATTTTCGGCAAATAGCAAAGTAATTGAAGCTCAGTTGCCATTCATAGTCAAGACAAAATGCCAAATCGACTAAAGTTCGCTTCAATATGTATCCATAGGACTAGTCCTTCCCATTTCCAGAGTTGTTTTACAAAGAGTGCTTCAGTTTCTAACTTAAATAATGGCAACCTGCAGCTTTTGGGAGTTTGTGTACGAAATATGTACATATACTGTAATTATTATTGTCTAATATTGTATTTGAATTTGCATCACTTCTTCTAAATTACCGCCAAAATATAAAATTATCAATAATTTGTTTTCTTTTACTAGATTTCAAGTTAAAATCCTTTTGTAATATAAATTTCATTCATAATTCCAAAAACTGTACGCACCAAATGGAGTGGTATGGGCTATTTTCGGTTAGAGACTGACGACTAATGAGTTTTTATCATATTAAAAATTATATTTTCTCAATAAATTGTATATATGTAAACAAATTGAAATAGACAAGAAAAGCCATCAAAAACGAATATCATAGACCAGAAAAGAAAAAAAAATTCCAATCGTCAGACGTGGAGAGTAATTTCTATCTCATAATCGCGATGGTAGAGAGTAAAGAGCAGATGCACTGAAAAATATTTTACGCTGGACAATAGCAGATAAAGGAAGGAAACAAAAAAAATGTTTTTTGTGATGATATGAAAGCAACAACAACAAAAAAATCAATATGCAAATATTATACCTGCAGCTTACCTGTATTTGATGAAAATGTTCCATAGTTGTCGCTTTGTTCTTGCAGTTGTACTTTTATTTATGAAAACTGTTCTGCTGTTCCTTTTTCCAGATTTATTGTGTCTTCGGCCTCATATACGATGCTTGTTCTTCCAAACAAACAAAATAAAAAACCAGCGTTGTGTGAACTCCCAAGCAAAAGCTGCGTCTTGCAATGTTGATTATTCTCTTAATCGTTTAGAGGTCGGTCTAGGTTCTGGTTCTTTAATACTTTAAAACACCAATTGTTTATTTACTTTTTTTATTTTCTTACTCTTCAACTTCTTATGAAAAATAATACTTTTTAAGTTTTATTTTTAGTAATATTCACCACTTTTTAATAATCTATTTATTTTATCATTAGGTTTTTTATCTATATAAAAAATAAAAATTAACACCAAATTAAAAAAAAAAACAAATTAGAAATTGAAAACAACACACACATACAATGAAAACACTCGTCTTTAGAAAAAAAAAATAAAATAAAACTTAATATTGCATTTTCATAATAATTACATACAAAACAATACGAATATCATTATTTATATTCACATGTGTTCTTCTATTTTTCCCGTTTTTTGTTGTTTTTTTTTTTTTATTTTTTTGACGTATTAATTCTATTGCGCTTTAAAATGCCCATTCTATTACAACACGGTCTGTCTCTATTGTGATTACTATAATCATTATTACAATTGCATGGAAAGTCTCTCTTTCACACTCTCTTTCCACAAAATAATTATGCTCCAAAATAAAATTTATATCAACTGACGTTAAAAAAAAAAAAAAGAAATCAAATCAAATATGAAGAAGAATCGCCATCATCAACAACATCTCAGTAACCAAAATAATAATATGGTGTGAATATGTTGTTGGTGATGTTTTTGTATTCTTCAATATTAGTATGTGTGGTGTTGTCTTCTTATCGTCGTCGCCGTTGTCGTTGTTGTTGACGACGCCGTTGTTGCTTTTGTTATTTTTATTATTATTTTTTGTGTTAGCTTGCCTTTAACTTGCGTTTTTTTTCTGCTTTTTGCAATTGAAAAATATACACCGAACTAAAATGTTTTTGTTGTTTTCTTATTTATTTTTCTGTTTTTTTATTTCTGTTTTTCTGTCTGTTTTACTTGACTCACTATTGCTAGCTGTATATTATAATGCTGCCGTAGCTGGTATATTAACAAAACACACTGTGTTGTACGTACCAACAACGAATGCTATGGCAATTGCCTTTACGAATGCTATTGAATTGAGTTTCTTTATGCCTTGGCTTGTTTAGCTTGCTTGCCTCTAAAAAAAGAACTTCACATATGTACAATATTAAATACAGCGAACGTAAAAGAGCACAAGGAAAGAGCATAATATAAGAGAGCACGCTTATACGTGTCTCTCTGCATTGGTATTAATGCAGTAGCAAACATGTTGTCTTATTCTCTCTTTTAGTTAATAATTGGTTATTGTCTCTTTCTAACCTTATATACGTCAGTATTTTTCCAATTAAATAAATGTGTATAACATTTGCAAATCATTGTTAAGCAGGATTGCCAGAATTTAGCTCGATAAAGATTTTATAGGAATTTGTTAAGTAATTACCAGTAATGATGTTTTTATTTTCAAGCTAAAATCGTATCAAACTTTTCAGATTTTCATGGAATGTCAATGTTCTTACATAATTTCGATTGTCAAATCTGGAATGTATAAATCTTAACTTTTGCACATTATGGAATCTAACAACTTTTTAGATTGTATGCTAGCTACAAACTAGTTGTTTGCATTAATTTTATATATGAGGGACGGAACCCACAGTTGAACGGTGAACTCGAGCAACAGATTTTATTGCGATTATATTATTCGCATTTTTCTTTCATATCTCTTTTAAGGATCTTACTCTGTTAGTGCCTTTGTTTAATGTCGCCTTAATGTATACAGAATACAACTTCGCTCAAGTAATATGGATTCTATATTTAAACCTATTCTGCAGCGTATTTATTTTTATGTAAGTGTGATGACGACCAATGATCGAGAAATAGGAAAGGCTTCTGCATGAAAAAAGTGCCACATACGGATTACTTACTTACTTGATTGGTTCTTATAACACTTTTGTCAGGATTACGATTTAGCTTCCAATATATATACTATGTATTATGTATTGTGAGATCTACTGATGTCAAACACCAATAGATGAGTTCTAAAAACACAGACGTGAACTACATAAGATATGCGAAGAAGCTTCCAAATAGACGTAAAGACCACATCTCTTACATGAAAGTTATATTTTACTTTTCGTCGGATATTCCTAATTGGTAATGCAGACCTTGTTGAATCAACAAATTGGTGGTTTTGTTCACTCGCTTAGGTTTTTAACCAATTTTTCTCTCGTGTCGGTTGAATGAATGAAAATCAAAAAAATGTTGATATTCAACCAACCAACGCTAACAATAGGTTGTACAACGTGTAAGGAATATGCTGGTCCCGATGAATCTTACTTTAAATTTTTATGCCCAAGACATCAAAAGCTTCACCCTGTCAAATATTTATTCCACCAATAGTTACTGTTTGTCTATTTACAACTATTTTGACTTAATTAAAAAATATATATATGTATGGATAAAACTGTACATATGGAAAAATATTTTTCATTTTTAATATTTGGGGCACTGGCAACTCTGAGAATATTATCTCTCTCTCTCCCATTTCATATAAATGGCGCATTGTATAACGAAGCGAAGCGTCTATTGTATATAAAAAATATTAAGAAAAAAATTTTTACAACAACACCAACTCAACTATAACCCAAAATAATGTATGTATGCATGTAAAGTGTATATACACAATATAACAATAATATTCTCACGCAATATTTTTGCACTTTCATGTTTTTGCTATTCATTATTGGAAAAAAACAGATTGTAGAGAAAGTTATTGTATGTGGTAATATAATAAAAAAAAATGCAAAACTCATATCACAAAAATTGTATGAGGAACAGCAGAAATACAAAAAGAATAAACACATACAGCTAAAAAGATTTCATTTTCTGTAAATTTAGATTTTTCACTTAAATTCAAAAATGCTACGCTACAAGCAAGTTCACTTTTTACACGGATTAATTTTCAATTAAACTGCTGGCACTGCTACACTCTGTAACATTAGCTAAACGAGAGAAAGTAATGCAGCGGGAGAATTAAAACAGATGTCTGGTTACAATTTTTTTACAAAATAAAATAGCATTAATGGATGCTTAATTAGGTAGATTCTATATTCTCCGTAATATTGTGTTTAGTATATTGCAGGTAGCGCGCGGTTGTTTGATGAATAACAAGAACACAAATGAACAATATTTTGTGTAAAATTTCTAGTGCTTAACTAAAATTAAAAAACGAAACAATTTTGACTTGGAATAAATATTAATTGATAACTAGTATAGTGCCAATCGTCGGATATGTGAAGTGGTTCTTTAAAATCGAATTTAAAGAAATGAATTGTAATATGGATTTCCTACTTACGTTCATAATTTAATAAAAGGCTGTATGTTCTGACCCTTTACACATGGCACAAAGTATTGAGTTTTTGTTTACAGCCTATTATGGTTAATATGTTTGCAATATACGCGTTTTTAAAATGTTTTTTGTTTACAATTAATTTAAAGTATTGCCTTAAAGTTTTTAATTAGATATTAATTTAAATGTTTGTTTTATTTATTTATACACACATATATATTGTTTTGCTTTTTTATTTACATTTAAAAATCTACATTTTCTTTTTTAATGTATGACTGTACTTAACGCGCCTTTTTTTTTTATATATATACACAAAACACACACACACACCCATACACGTATTTGATGTTGTTAACCCAAAAGAGACCAGAAAAATATTTCTTTTTCAAATTTTATGTATCTCTTGTTTCTCTTCATTTTTATTATTGTTGTTGCTGTTGTTGTTGTCTTTATTATAGTTGTTGGCCCATCCACATTGTATACAACATAATAGTTGTTATTGTTTCCAGAGTTCTTTTTTTACACATGAGGTTTATTATTTTTTGTATGTTTTCTCACCACTCTGCTTCTCTTATTTACTTTAAATATCTAACCGGCTGTGCCTTTCTCTTTTTTCATGTCTTATATTGTAAATACGATATATTGTTGTTGTGACATGTAAAAAACGCAAAACACAAGCTGCACAAGCTGAAAAGTGTGCATTCATTTGTATGGGGTTGCGTACATAAAAAGAATATTTGCCAGAGATTCCTGAATGGAACTTATAAGACTATATTCCGTTGTTTTTTTTTTGGAAAGGCCAGTTTTGAGGAGGTCCTTACTATCTTTATTTTTTACTTCAAATGTTTAATTAAGGAAATTTCAAAATTAATTACCATTGAACGCAGAGTTTTTAAAGTTTAAGTTTCTTTTTAAAACGTACATTAATAAAAGACATTGTTAGGAACATGTACAAGTACATACATATGTATGTATGCATATCCTAGAATTACTTAAGTATCATATTTGACATTGCCTGGGTGCTTGTTTAATTATTAAGTGAAAATTTCAATGACGTTTTATCATTGATTATCTCGGAAATCTTACTCTGACAGTATCTTTCAAATCCTTAACTAACAGACTTTTTTTATATTTTAGTGTAAAACCAGATTCGTAATAATGGCAAAATGCTTCAAAGAATTTGCCATTTTAACATCAACAAACTGAAATACAAATCACTGAATTTTGTTAAATTTCGTGGGTTTAAGGAAGGTGTTTCGTAAATAACATCCAATTGGCCCGACCAGAGGCAGTTCAATACCATACAATTTGCGTTTAAATATGCACTGTTTGGTAAAGTTGGCACTGTTATAGTCAGTGGAGCATGGTACTATGCGATGATTACTGGTGGCCAAGATCATACGATTTTATCGCTCAAGACCATTTCTCTATGGGAATCCGAGAAATCTCTTGTTCGCCACAACGAAATATTTCTTTCACCTTTTTAAGTGTTCTGCTGTATACATAGTAAGATAAAACTAATATAATAAATAAAAAACTCTGCTATAAAGAAACTCGAACTTAACTAAAGTAATAATTAAAATTAAATTAAATAATTAAAGTAATAATTGCCAATTTATGACAAATAGGTAATAAATTTGGATAGCTTCAAAGATTGGCCCATATCGAGTAATAGTTCTTGTTCAATATCAATGATATCTTCAAATGGAAACCTAAGATTTAAATCCTTTAAAATTAATAAACGTATAGCGCTAGCGGAATTTACAATTGAAATATTTAGTCATTTCTTACTGTAATAACATTGTAATATTATGGAATAACAGTACAGTGTATTAATGTCACTGATCCAAATTAGGTTCTACTTGATCTGATAAGTTAAACGATCACTATTGCTTTTTTACAACTTACAATTTTTAGTTTCTTTATGATGATGAATCTAAGGACGGTTTACATTAATCAGCTATTTTTGTTGAACGAATAGTAAAACACTTATTAAAAACAATTCAATTAAGCGGGATTCACTCATGGTTTTGGAACAAAATTTTTGTTCTGGAACAATTTTAGTCAAGTGCTTGTTTTCATAGCCATTGAGAAACTCAAACTCCCTATAAAAAATTGTTTCAGAATAAAAATTTTGTTCCGAAACCATGAGTGAATCCAGCTTTATGGTTGTTAATTCCGTTTTAATATTTGAATTTCTGAGTGTGTTAGTAAATAACTGTTATCATTTAATTAACCCATTAAGCAATATTTACAAACAATAATATAATGATATAAAAATTTCATTAAATTTAACTAACATAATCTGGCATCCCTTATTATAAAATACAACTATGCAATTATGATTTGGTAAAGAAGCCAGTCGCCATTTTAGTTGTACTCATTGTTCTCATTCAACAGAAAACAGTCATAGAGATTGGTCATAAGTGTTCTAGGATAACAATTTCAGAATAATAAGCAAGTTTTTAATATTAATAAATATATAAGAAATTTCAATAAAATGAATCGTCGTCGTAATCCAGTTGCTAAAAGAAATTTTGTACCTGGCGGTTTTTATGTAAGTATTACAAATAAAATAAAAAAAACTTGAATTGGTGTATTTTTCTTTTTGTTTGATTAGTCATAATCGAATTTAGCTATACTTATTCATCTTTAATAATAGATTTTAATTGTAACAAACAAAACAATGAAATTAATTTCTTTACTTCTTTTTTTTTTTATAATTTTTACAGCGAAAAAGTCAGTATTATGGTTGAAAAAAAAAAATCAATAAACCAAATTCTTAGACTTTTTTGCAATAATCTTTAGAAGCGCTACAATATTTTCTTGTGTCTATACTAGTTTTTATAACTTAAGAGAGTATAAGTTTGTGTTGCTCTTACACTTTCCATAACACATATTTTACTCTCTTTGTAAGTTATATCAACTTGGCAATTTTTTGTTTGTTTGCTGCGGTCGAAACACACAAGATTGGTTTTTAGCGCTTTTGAACGATTATTGGAAATCGTTCTATGTGAACTTTTGCTTAAATTATTAGTTTTGTGTTTTATAGTTATGTACATTTTATTTTGCTCATTACCCAAACGATAAATAAAGAGATATATAGAGTATAAAACAAAGTTCTGAAAAAAATATATTCGAAACGGTGTTCGCCCGTTGGTAACAGTATTTTTAACGAAATTGTTCTTATACGTTAAAAAAAGTTGCTGAAAACTTTTCCAGTTGTTAAGGGTTGTTGCATACATTTTTACCACCACCGCCTACCTTTCGACGCACCTTGACAACGTTTAAGTCACTAGGGTTGATTGGACTGTCAGTAAAGTGGCAAAAATACCAATTTCACCCTTAACATCTGCTAGTTTTCATCGGATATAGACAAACGTTTATTGAATACACAATTTTCTGCTATAGAATCATAATTTGTTAAAAGAAATTTTAACAAATGTTTGGTTTTATTACAATATTTGTTTACACGTTTATAAAACTAAACTTGGTTAAAAATCTCTTAGTAAATATAAGAAGCGTTTGGGTTTTTAGCTGTAGAAAATGTCCATAGCTATTCCTAAACTAAGGTTTTAGTAGTTAAATACAGAAAGTACCAGAAATAAAACCAAACCTTATGGATGGCATAAATAATTAAGAGTATAATGTGTATATAGAAGTGAGGACATTATTGAAGTCAACCCAAATGAATGTTAACTACGGCCATTACATTGGTTTTTGGTAAATTTTTTATGTGTATATTTGCTTTTTAAGTTGAAATGTCTAATGTTAAATTAAAGTCTTTGCTCTAACAAAACTTATTAATTTTGATAATCAATTATATTTTCTTTTTCCATGTAATTTTTATTATAATTTGTTTGAAATTATTGTTGATCTTTACTAGAATGCCAATGCTAATAATGTAACAAACAAACCAAATTTCCAAGAGGATGTAAAGGCAAATACACCTGAAGAACAGGAGGAAAGTACGCCGATTGAAGAACAAAATCAGTCAGTGGATGCACCACAACAAGAAGATCCTTCTAAATTGGAAACGACCCCAGAAAATCCTTTTAAGGAAGGCGATGACACGTTGGAGACATCAAAAGTTTTGGATGTCAATGGCAAAGTTAAATTCAAGAAAATCTTTATGACACGCAAGAAGGCTTCCGGTAGGTTTTTTTTATCGTATATAATACGTTTTTGTAAAACTGCTTGATTTTGATCGTTACCATATTCTTTTTCAGTAGATTCATTAATCTTAAGAACTAAATTTTATCGTCTCTGAGAATTTTATATAATGTTTATAAGATGTTTAGCTCATCTTGACTTGTAAGACAATCAATGTTTGCAGTTATTTTTCAATTTGTTTCCTAAAATATGAGTTGTTCAATTTCTATTCGAGTTGGATACATATTTTAGAAACACCTGCAATAGGAAGAGTTGTATTACTTTGAGTTATGGGGCTTGAGTTATTTCCTTTGAATTTTAACACAAAAACTTACAACAAGTTTACTGAATAAATTTCTTCTTTTCCACAGTTCGTACCAAAGAGAAGCGTTTACGACAGAATCGTCGTTTGCGTAAAACTATCATACCGAAAAATGCTTTAATGGCGCTAAACGAACTCAAAGGAGTTTCTATAAGTGAATTCACCATCAGCAACAATCCTGGCAGTGGTTTTACAGCGCTAGTTACAGTGAACAATAGTCAATATGAGGGCCGCGGCAACTCAAAAATTGCAGCTAAAAATAACGCCTGCGAAAAGGCATTACGTGATTTTATCATTGCAAAATTGCGTGAAAACCCACGCAATAAAAAAGGTTCCAGTTGTAATAATTCAGTGTGCAACGAGCCCATGGATACAAGCGATGATAATACACAAAACTCCACTAATAACGCGTTGGATGACTCGGATGATGTTCCCATGATCAATTTGGCATCGTTTGCCATCTATAAACTGTTCTCAGAGTGGGAAAATGAGGGTTATGTTATACCAGAATTGCATCCAACTAGTAGCGTTGGTGGCAATACAAGTGACAATGAAGGCTCAACCGCAGGCAAAGAGCCAAAGAAAGTTACCATACGAAATGAATTGCCCCCAAATTGGGAAGCTATGCATCCAGCTTCTTTGCTGTGTGTAGTAAGTGTTAATTTGAAAAGACAAAAAAATATTTTGTTATTGAAATTGTTTTTATCAACAGATGCGGCCTGGCGTCACATACGTTGACAAGGGTATTACTGGTGAAAAACCTAATGTTCTACAAACGTTGGGTGTTACTGTCGATGAACAAGAGTTTCTCGCCTCAGGTCGTTCTAAAAAGGTAGCCAGACGCAATGTAGCTGCTTTGGCCTGTAATACATTATTTAATACAAATTTCGACTTGGATATCAAAGGAGAATAAGAAGGCAGAGACAAACAATTACTGACCGTGTGCAGTACACGCAGATAATTAATGAATAAGATTTAGAGGAGTTTACGTAGTACTACGTTTGATTTTTAAATATTCTCTTAGCATATAGGAAAGATATTTAACACACATTTTATTTAAGTTAGTGATTCCACATAATTTTTAACCTATGTTCTACCCCTATATATGGTAGTAGAACTTTAATATTATAACTAAATAAAGAAATAAAAAAATACTAATCGTAAAACAATTCATGTTAAAAATTTTATTTACAAGATTAAAACACGGGAAACAAACTATATTAAACACCAATGCTGTTGGAACTTGTCGTTTTTAGGTAAAAATAACGATTGGGGTCGCTCAAAGGCTAGAGCATACTGTTTGGATTTTTTGCTTATTTCCTGATCGAATATCTGCAAAAAAAGATGACTGTTTTAAACGGTTTTCCTTTAAATTGTTAACTAGAATTTCAAATAGTATATTATAGATTGCAATATAAACCAAAAATGATATTAATAAAAGGAGCTGGTAACCAACACATGCCGGCTAGCAACGTCTCTAAAGTTCAGTTGCTATTCATAATAGACCCAGAAGTTAGAATTCGTGTAACTTCTTTAACGGGAAACAAAGAGACGTACGATATTTATTACATCAATGTACCGCGCTTATTGCGAAAACGCTTTGATTAAAATAACAACACTTACATCATCTTCTTTAGTTTCTAAAACGGATGACAAATCCCACTCCTGATTAGGTAAAGGTTGTGCGATAAATCTAGCCGCTGTTGCCACCGAAGGTATGGCATGTTTTTGCAAAGCAACTACTTCCCACAAAGAGCTCTTTAAGGCATTTGATTTAGTAGGTTCGCGTTCTTCCATTATATAGGGGTCATCAGATACTAGAAAAGAAACATATTACTTAAGAATTTCTTGTCTTTTTTAATATTCCGGTGTATGAGGGAAACGAAATCAATACTGCTTTATCATATACCTACTAATTGTAATTATTCTTACCTTCTTGAGGCTGCTTGGCACATATTAATGACTTGAGACCAGTATGTCTCAATATTAAATTGCCTATAAAATATAAAATAATTATGGTATCTTGCGGCGGTGCTATCAAACTTAAACGGGCCAAACGTTTAACAAATGCCGCTACTAAATTCTCAGGTAAATGTGTAGAACTTAAAAAAATATCTGCCAAATAGAAAAGTCGAGCTTTAAATTTTGTATGAAAAATCGCTGGCTCAAACATGCTGTACAGTTTTTCATAAATGTTGGGATATGTAATATTGTGTTTTTGTATTAGAGTAAATACACCCTGCAGAGCTAAAAGAGAAATAGCGCCACCTTGGAGAGGATTTAAATGTAATTTTTGTATTTAATTATTTTTTTTAATAAAAAAAAGACACCTACCACAGTCCAATGAGTCCATCAGGAAGTCAGTCAGCAAAACTGGCTTGTCCAAATGTGGTAAAATGCGTTCCAATAAAACAATTAGCATTTGTTTATGCACACTTTCGCTTACTTCTGTGTCCAACCACGACATAAGGTTATTCCATAATCTATTCACAGCCTTGCGCGTATGATTATATTCAAAAAGTTCCGAACCAGGAGCCTTTTCCGCTAAAGGGCACAACAATTTATTCGTATCTTGCAAGCCGTCAGTAACTGGTAAAGCATTTATGAGTTCCAAATAATTTAAAGCTATAGTTTCATTTTTAAATGATGGCTTTTTCATAAGATTTGGTAGTAGATGCCAACAATTCTGTACGACATCCAGATATTCTGCATACTCTTTAAAACTTTGTATAGGCACTGTTTGTAAACGTTGTCCTGTAGTTAGCTTTTCCAAAATGCTACGTAAACGATGGCGGGGAAATCTTAACGAATCCATTGTACGCAATGGATGCTTACCTTCGGCTGCCAGTAGTTTCATACATGACACTAAAGCCTGGGCAGATTCATGTGATTTCTCGTAATCTATAGCACTAAGCATTAAGCACCAGGTTTCTTCATAACGTTCATGTAGCCAAGAACGATATTTCTTCTCGGCCTCTGAAATATTCGCGGTATTAATTTCATCTTTGTCCTCCAGTAATTCTCTTCGCCTTAAAACTTCCGTAAATACAACTTCTAAAGTTAATAGGGCCGGTGTCAAAGGCTGCTTATCCTCTATGCTTTTCTGTTGATATAGGCATGTTAAAATTAACTACATTAATTGGTTACATTCACTTAAATTTAAATTATCTAAATTTTCTTGTAGCAATCCAAAGTTTACGAGAAAGTTATTAAAGCTATATGCAGTACTTTTGCAACATTATAATTTTTACAACACAATTTATTTTGAACATGAACACAAGCGTAAAGAAGAAAATTGTAAAAGAAATAAACTGAATAATAAAATGAAGCTTCTAATTATGATAAAACTATGCGAGAGAAGTTGATTTTTTTAAATGTTAAAAGGTGCTCGAGATTTTTAGTACACCAAATATGTACTAATTTCACTGAAAGACTTAATCAATGGGAACGTTAGTAACAAAAATGAATTTTTATAACATTTATTATAATGAAATACATCTTGAAAGCATAAATAAAATTCTTATATTTTACACAATTTAATTTATTACATACATACCTGCAAATACTGTAAAATATCCACTAAGTTGTTGGCCTTTACTTTGTTGTTAAGGAAGTCATTAGCTTTTGCCCTCAATTCTTTGGATATTTTACTTTTTAATATATTACTTTTCTCCACATTGGCCATATCCTGTTCACTTTTCTTTATTTTCAATTTATTTATAAAATAAAACACGTTTCAAAAAGTGGACAACTATAAATATGCTTAAAATTAAATGACAACAAAATTACATGTGAGTGGTGAAAAGGAATTTCTGTATTGCCATATTTTTTGGATTTGTACAAAAGGTTAAACAATTTTATACACAAAATAGTTCCGTATTTCAAATGCACAAATTTAAAAACGCCAAATTAATCAAATTTAGGAAAAATTTGACCGAATTTGTAAAAATTAATTACAAAATTATATCTAAAAGAAATTAAACAATAATTTAATGCATTTCTTCATCTGGCAATTCTATTGTACTACTTCTTAAAGCAGAGTTGCTTATAATATTGCGGTGAAAATAAGGTACTTAAAAACATGGGATTAGCATAAGGTGAATTCATCTCAGATTGCCACAAATGTTGCCAAGTTATAAAAAATATTGTATCCAACTTCTGAAAAAGAAATCACCAAAGAGGAAAACATTAACAAAATATATTCGATTCATGGGTTTTTTAATTTCCTTTTTATAATAATTAAATTTGGAGCGAAGATTAGTAATTTCGACAAAGAATTTTCAATTTCTATCTTTACCGCCAGGTCGGTTATGACTTGTACTTCTTTTTTATTCACCACACCGAAGAAACTCTCCACACTTGACCCCCTCCATACATTTGTAAAATAATAGTCAACAAACTAACAACTCACATACAATAAGGCACACATTGAACAAGAAATATCCCATTTTGGTTCGAAATAACTAGGGACGGCAACACTGATTGACACATGTACATGTGTTACTCAAGAAATTTGTAAACAAACTCAACGAAGTGCATTTTGTTTTTAAATAGTACAAAACTTTTTAGAAATCATGAACTGCAGTGCAGATTTTAAACCTGTTTTAACTAAGGCTGCTTTGGCTTTACAAAATAAACAAAATGAATTTAAAGCAGTCGTGTTTGAAGAACCTAAAGCATTTGCATCGACTACAGAAGAAAATTCAACTCCTAAAACCAAAAAATCTTTGAATGTAACTCAGCCACCAAAGGATGATGAAACTGTATTCGATATAAAAAAGGCCCGTCATGAAGTGCTTAATTTTGCGATGAATAATCAAAGGATACACAAAAATCAAAAGAAAATGCAAATTTTCCAACTGGTAAAATTGGGAGCTAAACCGCCAAAGAAACCATATAAAAACTATAAGGATCTATTAGATGAACGCAAAAGGTTAAAGGAGATAAGAGAACAGCGCAAAAAGTTCCATCAACTGGGTAAAAACCAAACAGGAGCAGCTTCAGTAAAATGTCGTAGCAAAACAAAAATAGAAAAACAAACTAAGAAAAGACCACCTGTGACTGCAATTGATCAACATTATGGTGTAGTTAAACCAAAACTTAAGAAAAGGAAGTAACAATGTATATTTAAAGAAATAAAACTAAGATTTTTTTTAAGAATTTAAGAAAAGGAAATATATAGTTTAAATATAATTTAGCTAAAATTGATTTCTTTTTCTTAACATTTTGCAACACTTATTTTTATATTCACCGCGCATGTAAACATATGTCTACTTTTGACAGCTAAATTGGAGAGCAGTTTGCATAAGATTACGTGAATTTTTATAATAAAAGTATCTGGATTTGTTAAAATTGAAAGAAATTTATTTACAAATTCCGCTTTCATAAAAAAGAAAACAAAATGAGAAGTGTTGGAATTTGCAAAAATTTATTGCTTCGCCATTTTTCTCAAGCCGCTGGCGGTGCCAAGACTCCAGGAGCAGCTGCATCAAATGGCATTTCCATTAGTAATGTAAAAGGCTTATCCAGCAATTGTGTGAAACCTGCCTCCGGACCTGTGGGACCAGGAGCCTCACCAAATGGTCAATATAAAGTACCAGAATACTTCAGTTTTAATCGTTTCAGTTATGCTGAAGCGGAAATAGAAATGGCCAAATACCGTTGCCCCCAACCCTCAGCTTTGAAAAAATAAGACCTTTGACTTAAAATATAATACGAAAAAAATATGTTGTAAAATAAAGTTATTATTGAATCAGAAAAAAAATTGAGTTTATAAAATACTACATAGCTGAAAAGATTTAAACAATCATTTCCAGTTCACGGGCGTAGAATATGGCCTGTTCGGCTAGTTCGACTGAGGGCAAAATTTCTTTGGGTTTCACCGATTTATCGACGAAACTATAAACATTGTCAGGCCCAAGCTGCCAGTTACGTTTTTTGCCAAAAGCTCTAACATCGTCAAGAGATTTGAGATTTAGACGTTTGCTGGCCTCTTGTAAGGATATTTTTTCGTAGGCTTTTTCAATGCAGGCTGCAATTTCATCACGCACAGTACACAGCAAAATATCCATGAAATAGCAATAAATCTCGGAAGGAGCACAACTCTAGAAGACCGAAAGTGGATATTACTAAATATAATAAACAATAGAAAAGATTTAATTTAACAACCTTGGCTTGGAATATCTTATTATAGCGTCCTTCCATGATATATTGCTCTAAAGCTAGAATGGGACATATATACTTGTTGGAGTGTATAATCTCTGCCTGTAGTAGTTCCAATTCTGTATGAAATTCCGATACGCGGTTGACTGACAATAAATATAGTAAATTAAGACCCAAGAGTTTATACATATTTTCTGATTCGCCAATTTGCTTCCTAAAAATTAAAACAGTGTGAAACAATATTTTCTGCAATTTTTTTTGTGCACTTACTTGTAATCGAAATAATAGCATTTTAATTGCGACATGTACCTCTCAAAGGCTGGTATGTCTCTGGTGACTACACTGTATTCCACAGCAATTTCTAGCACATTACGTGATAAAATCATTTCGCTTTTTGACGATTTCACATCTTTTGTGGGCAAAAAAGCCAATTTAGTGAGGGCCACCTAAAAAAGGACATTGATAGTGGTGATAAGTAGAACTTAAGCAATTTTTGAGGTTATCTTGTTGTTACTTTTAATTTATCCAATAATTGGCCGCATTTTTTTATTGTCTGAGGCTTTTTATTCCACTCCTGCTGTAATTCTTTATATAGATTTTCTACTTCAGCCAATTCCGACATTTTTTAATAAACCTTTATGAAAACTTAAGCGAAAACACAAAATTCTAGGTCTAAATGATTTGCAATTTTTTGTTATTGGCTGTTGTTTTGTTTGTGTCAAACTTTATTTTGCTTTCTTATTGCCTTTTATTCTTATTCATCAAGCTGTCAAAAATGACAAATTGACAGTCGGTAAGTAAATGATAATCTAAGTAAATAAACCACAATTTAGTAATAATCATTAAAAAATGATTTCATAAAGAAATTTAACTATACATTAAGAAATCCTAATTAATTAATTTAATTACAAGAATGTGTGAAAACGCTTGCTTATTTGTTCAAAATTTTCATTTTAGATAAATATAGTAAAAGATTTCTTCAATTTCTGATCCGCCATTTTCTACACATATGTCATTTACAATCTACTACAACTTACTGACAAATTCACCACTTTGTTTATGTTCTTATATTTGTCACTTTCTAACTATAGCCAATCTTGCAAGATCTGTCAAATTTTTATTTAAAACAAATTATGGCCATCTCTTTCTTTATTAAGCGAAAAGAAAATTACCACTTTTTTCCCAAGTGCTGCCGTACAAAATATCATTAAGCGTTGGTCGACATCGTTTAACTTTGCAATTTATTGATAATTTTTCTTAAAAAAATCGTAGAAAATAAACATTTGCTTTGTAAAGAAAGTGTAAATTAAATATAACATCAAATACTAATTAATAATAAAATACAGAAAGTGTTTAAAAACATTGTGCTGGCCTTGCAAACGCTTTATTTGTAGACAAAAAACACACGGAGAAAAATCTTTGATAATTTTGTCAAGAAATAAGAAAAAAAATTATTGTGCTGTACATTTTGGCTTTTGTTGTGAAAATAATTTTTAAATGAACGTCATCTATCTTTCTTGTGGCAAATAGGAAACGTTATTAAAAGTTATTAGGAAAAGTGAGCTCTCCAAAAATATCAATTAAATTGTTTTTCATTGCTGTTGGTGAAAAGTCCGCGCAATAAAAATTTAGCTGACTGACGGAGTGTATTGAATGATTTGACTCGGAGACTTACGTGCGTATGTATATATGTATTTATATATATGTGTGTGTTTATGTTGTTGCATTCACATACAAATAGTATTTTGGTCTGATTGCTGCTTCTTTTTGCCTATTTGTTTTGTATGTTTTCATTTACGTGTACAGTAGGGCAAAAATCGACTAATTTTCATTGAATGCAAGTAAAATACTGAATTTTATTTTTAATTCATAATAATACTAATTAATTATGTTATTAGAGACATTTTGTTTCAGAAGAATTATGAACTTATTGGATTTTCTATTATTTTTTAGGTAGATTCGCGCCAAATTATATATGTATGAGTTGCCAGATGGTTGTTTCTTATTGTATATGGACTATTTAGGAAAACTTCTTAAATAGAATTTTAACTCAAAATAATGGTATGGATATATTACTAATTAAACATTCGTAATTTAGACATGGGCTTAAATAAATATCTTGAGTTTTTAAATAAATTTTTATTTTAGCAGCTTTTTACTGTACTTCCTCAGTAAAAAATGCGTGTTGGAAAAAAGCCCAACGTTGTGGATGCCAAAAAGACACGATCTTGTGTAGTACGTTTAGAGAAAGTCTCAAAAGATTCAACATCACCTATTTCATTGGAAGATAATACCATTCGTATTACCCGATCTAATCGTTCAAGTATTTCAACTATGGGAGCAACTCCCAAAGGACGTAGAACAGGAGTAGCAACGCAGCAAGAAGATAAAACTGTGAGGGGACCTGTAAAAAAACGTCCTATTGGAAGTACTAGCAGTAGCAGCAGTAATTTATCAACTCCACAACAACTGAAAACATCTAGCTCAAATATGTCGAACATAAGGTCATCTCAAAAGATTAAAGTGATCCCTAGATCAAATAAAGCAACACCAGCCTCTACACCTTCTAGAGATGAAACACCACCGCCAACGATAGCTGCGGGTAGGTCAAGAAGAGCTATTAAACCTAATCCCAAATATGCTAGTGAAGATTTAGTCACCCCAAAAGTTGTGCGTAATGTAGCGGCTTTGGCATCATCTACAAATAGAGGAGGTTCCGGTAGCTCAGTTGCTGGAGATGTGGGCAAAGCTCGCAAATCGTCTACCAGTTCGGATGACTTTTACAATCGTAATTCAGATGATGATTACGAAAATGAAATGAACGATTTGGATGATGATGCTGATTTGCATGATGACAAAGCATATCAGGCTAATGAGAAAGATCAGGATGATTCGGATTTCTCAGAAATCGAGGTACAACCCGTACGAGTAGCTAGGCCTCGAGGTCGTCCCAGAAGAGTACAAGAACCAACTGCTGCCACCCCACAGCAAACCAACAAATTATCCACACAAACGCTCTCATCAAATATTAAAAGAGCTATGACAACATCAGCTTCAACATCCAACTCTGCTAATCTTCGCTCAGCTCCTTCACAGTTACAGCAAATCAGACGTTCCCTAGCTAATGCCAATGCTCAACGTAATTTAAATTTACTGGCTGGTAGTGGCAGTACAGCGCAAAAGCGAAAATTGGAAGATAGCCACGATTCAAGTGATACTGAAAGCAATTATACTGTTAAACGCAAACAGTTATTGCTCTCCAATTCCACTGGTCTCAAAGTAAAAGACAACAGAATTAATAATACATCTGCCGCACTGGCCAAGAGCAAAACTAGTGGTATGCAGAAGCTTAGTAGCAGTACGTCGTTCGCACATAGCTTACAACAGAAGCAACAAACTATGAATGGTGGCAATAAGATGAACAATAGCCAAACGATAACTCGTCGCGCTATTGAAATAGCAAAAACCGACACGGAGTTATCTGGTAAATCTACAACCTCTAATCAAAATAACAAAGCATCATCTTCATCAGTGAGCACGGGGCAACAAAATAATAATTTAACAACACAAGCGAAGATGTTTGCTGCTAAAAATACCAGATTGCGTAGTAATTCCCCAAAACCTACAGCGTTTAAACACAGTAGTCCTGGAAACCTACAAAATACATTACCAATGGGAATTAATAATAAGGCATCAGCTTCTGATAAATTAAGTACGTCTTCGGCAAATTTAAAAACAAAATCAATTCCTTCACCCCATACCATATCTGTCGATAACTCAAATGAAATTAAAGATAATTCTCCCAACTCTACGATTGACGATTTTGAGACCATGCCTACATTCACGATTGTCAACGTCAATGACATTATTAATAAAAAGGGAGACGTTCTTATAACAAAATCAAAAGCGAATAGCAGTAAAACCCCATCGATAATCGAGTTTACGGAAAGTATTGATTTAGAAGACGATGAGGAGGAGGAGGAAGTTGAAGAAATCAGAGTTCCGCCGCCTGTTAAAACACAACCAACCCTAACCAAGAGATTGCCCAAAGTAACGACAATGAATAATAGAAAGGAATTCGAACATAAAAAACCTCCAATGGCTCGTTCGAACGAATCTTTGAGGAAGTTACCGACAGTCCATGGAAACAACGCAACATCCTCTAAGCAAGCTCCACAAATTCTTAATCATAAATTAGGTTTACGCAATTCTAGAGTTACACCGAAAACCACTACAACACTAACAGCCACACTCTCTGCACCAGATAAACCAGCACCGCGTATTTTAAATTCTGTAGTGGCTAAAAAAACCCAACCGGTCAAACCAATGATAGCCAATATGGACGATTCGGCTGATGAAAGTTTTCCTTTATCGTTGGACGAAGACGAAGAAGATGAGGAGGAAGAAACTGAAGACGAAATAGAGAGCCGGCAAAAAAATCGTATGCTAGGTAAAGAAAAGAAAGCGCCACAACTGAAGGCAACTATGGACATGGACACAGAAGACACTGAGTCCCAAAATACTGAAGAAGACGATGTACCCTTAGCAACTAGAGACTCTATTAAATCTGCTTCCAATAATAATGCCTTAACACCTAAACAAAATACGATACAACAAAGAAGAAAACGTATAACCGGTGTTTCCAATACTCCTCTTGTGGTTAGTAACAATAAGAAGAAGATGATGTCTACAACAGCAGCTAAGGAAAATTCTTTAGCGGCTACTAATCAACGAATTGCAGACGCTAGCAATAAACAGCCCATATCTACAGCATTGCCGCGCAAAGCAAATGCAGAAAAAGTTGTTATATCTAAACAGGGTGATAAGATCATAAAGAAGATAACCTGCTACGAAACATGGTATGTTATCAATATGCCAATTGAGCCCAAACGGCCGACAGTTATGAAAAATCAACTTGAAATGCCTTTAATACGTTTGGCCAATAATGCTAAATCGATAGGTCTTCCAACCGATCTCTGGAGCAGTAAAGTAACGCTCTATGAACTTTCACCACAAACGCTAGGTAAAACAACGAATATTACATACACTGGTGACCTTAGCGAGCACAATATCAGCGAAGAAGACCGTGGCAAATATCAGCCCTCATGTGTTATGTTTCGTAGATCCATTGAGAAAAATCAATTATCCCGTATGCCTTATGATCGAGCTGTTATTTTTAAAAATAAAACTTTCTATACCAATATCGAGGGCAAAAATGTGCGCTTAGTCGGTGCGCCAAGTATAATAAATTGTGAAAGTGAAATTGAAATTTTGCTAGAAATTGTTGACGCGCTAACGCTACAAAGTGAATTTGTCGAACACATTTCTATAGTGCAGTAAACAAATAATATTCTACTATATTTATAATTAACTTGTAAAATCTTTTGTAAAAACAGAATCGTAACTTTTAGTCTAATGTTAGAGCTATTATTTTACGTAGTAAAGCACAATACAACATCGGATTTTTACCGACTACTGACACTATATCAGAAATCGTATACTTTTAAACATTTACACTAATTTGTTGTGGTTTTCTTTCAGTTTTACAAAACAGTCTTAACAAAATGCTTAAATTGCTTTTTACTACAGAAAAATCAACAAACAACAAAACAGAACTACTTAGTTAAGAAACTCATTCATCATTAATTCATTTCGTTAAATTTTCTCTCAATTGTTTTCTTTATTACATATAGGTAACATTAGTTTTAGCTATTTAAGTTATAAATATGAAAAAAAAACGAAAAAACATTTAAAAAAAGAAATGTAATTGAATTACGTAAGAGTAAATAATGTAAATTTCGCTTTATTATAAACACAAAGAAAACTAAACTTTAAACAAATACTTACATAAATTCTAATTATAAAATAATATAAAAGAAATTATAGAAATAACAATGAAAAATGATTTTTTTATATAACGCATAAATAAAAACTTTACGTTATGTTTCTAATCAAAAGATTTTTATAGACAGTAATAGTTGGATTAGTTTTTCTTTGAAAAATTAATATTTTTTAAAAGGAATTTTTAGTTTTACATTTTTATTATTAATGTAAATGTAATAATATGTATAAAAACAATACAATACAAAAAGTTAAAGAAATTTTTTAACAATTAAAAAATGAGTACATTTTCATTATTAATCAAACTTTCTTTATTATTGTCAAAATTTGTTGTCTATTTTTTTATTACCTGTACTTCATGATATGATTTATTACATAGAAATAATATAATGAAGGATTTCAGTGTCTTTTAATTTTGCAATGTCTTAATTTTTAGTTATAAATAGTTCTATCAAATACAAGATACCATGTAAAATATTTGAAGTTTAATAAAAGTTAATAAAGAGAACTTAGCGATACCGTTTTTATATTACTCTTTCTATAACTTGGCAACCCTGTTACTGTAGTGTGTTCAGTAGTATTTGTAATAAATCCCTCAAGGGTTGTATTACAAACAAAAGTAAAGAGGAACCCTTACTTAAACAGTAGAACCTCAATAAAAAATAATAATTCATAATGTACGCCTGTTAACAAATGAATTGAACAAATTTGAATAAATTAATTCTTTCTTCGTGTCCAATTTGTATAAATGTAACTGAAGTCTCATTGTCGTTTAAGAAGAATTTATGCAGGTGAGTGAGTTGTTCTGATTGAAAGTCTTCGGAAGAACGGGGTTCGTTTGTGGTTGTTGGAATTCGGTTGTGGTTTTTGTTGTGTTGTGTTTCTAACGTGGTGAATTCAGTAGTATGTTGAGTTTCCAGGGTGGAAAATTTTTGCAAAGTGTGGTGAATTTGATAATATCCAAGATGTTATTATTCAAAGTTGAATTCCACAGGTGTGTGTCTAAAATAAGTAATTTTCACTTAGAGGAACCATTAGCTCGGCGATAGTCCATTTCATTTTCCCTGCAAAGCCGTTTATGAGGTGTCATTTCTAGGCCCCGTGTACCATTTTTGGTACACCATAACTACTTTGATAAATTTCTATGAATACATGTTTTTTTTTGTTTCTGGGAGAAGGTATATTATTTTCCAAATTATTAATTTAAGACGGCAAAATGCATGAAATAACAATAAAAATTTAAATTTACTTACCAATAATTCAATTTGGAAACATTTTAACATTTTGGAAATATTTTAAATTCAAAAATTTTGCTTGGCGTGGAAAAGAGGCTTAGCGTGAACCGAAAACGGTACACGTGGCAGGGAACGTGTTAAAACAAACCCACCATACATAAATTTGGGTACAAACCAGGGATGACAGAGTCAAGTAGTATTGCCATTGTGTAATAAATTCTATTTATTACGCGTCTAGAAAATAAAAGTATTAAAGAAAGTATTAAAAAATATTGTGTATTGCGTAAAAAAAAATTTATATTATTTTGTAATTAAATTTTTAATAACAAACAAAGAAACAAATATAATAATGCTGCCTAAATGGTTGCAAAAAAGCTCAAAATTTGAATTTCTTTTTCGAAATAATTCAAATTTTTTGGACTTTGTTCGAAAGATATATCGGATATAATTTTAATATAAAAAAAATAATAAAAAAAACTATTAACTATTAGAAATCTATGACCATTTTTTGTTTATATCAAGGGCGAATTCTAGATTCGCTTTGATTGTATTGTTACTACCAAGGCGAATTCATATTGAGTTCGCCCTGGTTTCTACTTTGTTTACTTTTATTAATGACACTCAAAATTACTCGGGACTGAAAAACTTAATTTTAATTACTTTTATAAAACGAAGCAATACTTTTAGATAAGAATTCTAAAACAATTAGCAACATGCAGTTTATTTAAAAAATCATTCGTACAGCTGATTTAGTCTGCTTATAACATTAAGACAACCACAGCTAACCAGTAAGGAAACGGAATTTTGACAGTTACTGGCGAAGTGTGAAAGGGATAGCAAATATTACCAAAAAGTATTTCTGTCTCTCTCTCATTTTCTCTGTTTTGTTTATTTATTTTTTTTTAAGCTTTTGGGTGGGTTTTTTATATTGGCGCGTGTTAATAAAAATGTAATTTTTGTGTTAAACTATTAAAAAATAATAATAAGAACTAATAATAATAATAACTTTTCACTTTTTCGTTCAATAAATTAAAAAATATTGGCAAATTTCAGCAAGAAAAATTTTTTATGAGCTGTATGTCTTATTTTGATCTTGCAATATTGAGCTTCTTAATTACCTTTTGCACAAAAAACTATATTCATTGTGACCGAAAATCACCCACATTTCGATTAATATTTAAACATTAACTAAATTTTAAAATTTTCATTGAAGAAATTAAAAAATATTCAAATTTACTCTTTTTTTTTAACAAAATAAATGTTTATTTACATTTAATTTTTCTACTTTATCCTCCAGTTTTCACTTTGTATATCTCTTGCTTCTAACACATTTGCTTCGCAAAACATATATAACATTTTTCTTCTCACTCTAATTTCGCCCGCAAAGGCTGCTGCTATGAGCGTTTTTTAAATGTCATAATTTTCCCTTCTGCGTATTTTGTGAAGACAACAAGCAAGCATGAACAATAATCCAAATCGAAGTGTAGAAGTTTTGATCTGTGGCTCGGCGATAGTCGACTTCATTTGGTATGCTTAGATTGTACATCTTAAAATAATTTGCATTAATTTATGTAAAACAAAAACAGTTATGTAGATCGTTTACCTAAAGCTGGTGAAACTTTACATGGCCATAAATTTGCCAATGGTTTTGGAGGTAAAGGTGCTAACCAGTGCGTAGCAGCGGCTCGTTTAGGTGCTAAAACAGCAATGATAGCGAAATTGGGCTGTGATTCTTGGGGAAAAGAATATATGGAGCAATTGAAACGAGAAAATGTTAATGTCGCTTATGTGAAAAAATGCGAGGGCGAAAGTACGGGTATAGCCCAAATAGCGGTTAGTTCTGAGGGAGAAAATCATATAGTGATCGTGGCAGGTGCTAATAATAAATTAAATTCAGATGATGTTCAAGAGGCCGTACCAATATTTGAAAATGCCAAGGTATTGCTGTGTCAATTCGAAACACCACTAGAAAGTACACTTACAGCTCTGCGAAGCTTTAAAGGAATATCCATACTGAATGCTGCGCCCGCTTTGGTGAATACTCCTAAGGAGCTGCTTCAAGCTGCCTCAATTTTATGTGTAAACGAAACAGAAGCTGCCTTAATGTGTCAGAGTAATGACATACAATCATTAGAGTAAGATATCAAGCAAAAAAGTATTGTCGTTCTATTAAACTATGTATCATCTTCTAGCGAAGCAAAGTCCGCCCTTAACAAACTATTGGATATGGGTGCTCAGACTGTTATTATAACATTAGGGTCACAAGGAGCTGTTTATGTATGTGCCAATAAAACAACCGAATGTTTCCATGTTCCTGCCCATAAAGTCGAACAAGTTGTAGACACAACCGGAGCAGGCGATGCATTTTTGGGAGCTTTAGCCTACCATTTAGCGACATACCCTCAGGAAAAACTTCATCAACATATTGGCTTTGCCAATTTTGTTGCCGCCTACTCCGTACAATATCCCGGTACTCAGGCAAGTTTCCCCAAATTAAGCGATTTGATGGTGACATTACCACAAACCTTTACCCACACACAAATTTAATCAATAATAATGGCAAATAAATTTAAACTGTAAATATTTGTAAAAAAAGAAAAATGTATACACATTTATTGTTAACTTGTTAAAAAGGTTCGGTTGTTATAATACAGTTAAAAATAAATGCTTTACTGAGAATTTATTTTTTGCCAGATTTTTTTATGCCTCCCCCTACTAAAGGTCCTTTTTGTGCTGCTTTCTGTTTAGCCGCATCCAAAGCTTTCTGTTGTTCCTTTAGTTTTTGCTTGAAAGCAATATCATCGTCGTCCATATCTTTTGACTCTTTTTTAGGGGCTTTTAAAGGCTTCTTTTTGCCACCTTCACGTCCTGACATTTTTGTCCTTATTAATGCACTGCAACAATAAATTTAAAAACGATATAAAATATGTTTTAAAATTAAGGCACGTTTTTGACAACGTTAAAGAATTTATGGAAGAAAATGGAACTGTTCTCTAACCTCCCTACACACAAAAATTTCTTTTTACAATATGTGTTGAAATATTGAGTAAAAGAATTTAGAATCTTACAGTTGTATAAAACCGTATTAAGAACACGGTTAACTGAATCGTACTAAAATATACTGGTATTAATAGTGTACAGCAAGGTTACCTAATTTATGATTTTTTATTTATTCTACAAGTTTATTTAACTTGCCAGTTATAGATTATATAAGGTGACAAAATTTTCTAATGAAAGCTTTTTATTTCGCTTTTTGTAATTAACATTTTTATAGGTCAAGAAATCGTCATAAAGAAATAAATTCAAGTCTGGCAACGCATTACTTTAAATATATGATTTATTGATGACAGCTTTAAAATCAACTCTGTATCTCACAGTCAAAAAAAGTAGGGAAATTTTTTTTTGCCAATATCCACCATCTTAAATTATCAGTTACCAGCACTTTACGAATTACGGTCGTTAAGTGAGCACGCGTTTTTTGTCAACGCCAAGTGGGAAATTTAAAAGAAAATTCTTTTAAAAGAAGTTTTTATTGTGTAACTTTTGAAAGAAATCTAAAAACAAAGGTATTTAACAATTTTATTTTTTTCTCCATTTTTGACATATACATAAATATTTTATTGCTTGAAAGCTAGAAAAGAAAAATTGTGATTTTTGGTGGCGTGCGAATGAATGTGTCATTCTGAGTGTTAACAAAATCAAGTAAAGTTGTAAAGTGAGTTGGCAAAATGCATTTTTCCTGTTTCATTAATAACTATTGTAAAATCGTTGTATAATGGTGAGGAAATTATAAATCTCGCTATACGTTTTTAAACATAAAAGAAAAGTATTATGTAACTTTGATTGATACGGGGCGAATGTTCTTTTTTCAACCCCGCACTTGAAAATTTCATTTTGCCTATAAGCAAGCACTGTTCTCTTTTTTTCGTTCTAAATCAGTCACAAGGCAATGGGGATTTTTTATTTTACAATGAAAATGTATGCCGTGTATTCTACTTTCATAATCTCATACCTAACCTAAAATGTATATATTTCATTAACATTTCTGCTTACTGTTGAGTTGCAGAGAGTAATGTGCAGAGAGAATTTCATTATTTTTTTTAACGTAGAGACCAGTGGTTGTTATTTAGGTTTTTTTTTTGAAGGCAAAAAATGCTTTATAATAATTTTTAGTATACAATACAGTAAAAATTTTAAAAATTTGATCTCGTGGCGTAAATTCATTTGAATTGTAATTGTCGTCATTTCGCAACCTATAATTCCATTATTTTGCCATGTGTTAATTGCGGCTTTCAATTTTTAGCAGTTCAGTTAATTTTTCGAGAGAGTAAAAACATGAAGTAGAGAGTTGTTTTTTTTTCATTTTATCTCTTCTGTAACTTCTCTTAAAAGCTTATGAAGTGCTTTTGAGTAAATGTTAAGCCAACTGTTTTAACCTTTAAACGCTACCACCAGCACGTCTTGACCAATAATATTAGTTAAAAAAATTATCTAAAATTATAAGATGACGAAAGCATTTAATATTTGAAAAATTTAGCGATTGTAATATTATTCAATGGAATTGCGTATTTTTATGTTTTTAAGCACTTTTTCTGTAATAATTATTTTAGAATTGGGTGTGAAATATTTCAGTTTTATGCAAATAATCCTTGGAAGCAACCTTGTTTATGTTAAATATAGAAAAAACTTAACATACAAAATTTAATTTGGACGGATAGTTTATGTTGTCATTACCTTGTATTTGAATCTAAATTTAATTATTTTGGCTCATTGCCAATTTTGTTTTTGCTGAAAACAATTATCTAATTTAAAAGAAATTAACATTGACAGTTCCAATTCTTAAAAACGTTCAATGTCTTAGACTTGAACTTTTTGTTTTTAACTTAATTCTCTCAATTTTTTTTAAATCAGTTCTACTTTTATGAAGATCAATGGTATTTATGCGCTTTTCGTTTAAAGAAATATTATGCTGTCATTTGGTTTCAGCTAATGTGCTTCTTATAGTATAGTAGAGGAAATATAGAGGCATCTGTTATAGTATTTGTGAAATATTCCAAAAGCTTTAATAGGTCGTTGACATTTTTTCAAATGTTAACTAACACAGCGAAGTTAAATAAAGAGGTAATAAGAAACTAATTATATAAACATTTTCTTTTTTAGCCTTTTGCGTATTCTATCGAATTATTAGGCATACATGAAGTCAAATAGTACTACTCAAGAAATACTTTGTTTCAACTGTTCTATTTCTTATCAACTGTCATGTAAACATCTGTGCACAAAACATCTGACCCAAACAGCTGATGCATAAAATTTGTGTGCTCGTTTAAAACAATTAAAATTCGATATTACAATGAAATCTGTTTTAATATTGTTTTTTGTACTCTACTTTCGTTTTGAAACGAATGAATGAATTTGTGTATCCTTGTTTGTTAGCAGTTGCGAAATGTTTACAGACAAACTTATTTTAAGATTTTACATAGAAACGTAATATGTTGATTTCAGATGGATAGATGAGAATAGAAAGGCATACATTTTCGATATTCATCATCCTTTTAACCGGAAGTTAGTAGAAAATGTTATATTTTTTTATTAGGTAACATTTTTTTTATAGTTAACGATGGTTTGCATAACTATGAAAAAGGTAAACTTACACAATAAATTGGAAATAACGATTTTCTTACATTTTTTCATATAAAATAAAAGTTATGTATGTTTATATAAAAGACCAGTATATTAAACAGACAATATGAGCGTGGAAAAACTCAATCTTATCAACTTGTATTATCCAAATTTCCAATTAACGTAAATGCTAATTTATGCGCCACATTAACACATCTGTTTGAATATAATACGGTTTTGACGCAAGTGGTCAAAAAACAAAATCGGAGTGAATCAAAAAGTCACATGTTTAAATTATTAATTACGATAGTCGCGTCTTAACATAACAAAACCCTGAAAAGATGAAAAGAAAAACGAACAAGTTAAGCAGAGATAAGAAGCAAATATGCATGGAAACAGTGTAAAAACGTCACATTATGTTTATACGCATCACATTAGGTTTGAATTGTATTTGTTTTCTTCATTTTATTTATTTAATTTCAGACATACAAGAAAAATTTTGTTTATACAAAAATTCTGCTTGCCAAGCACATGATAACTGATTATGGTTCAGACTTTTTACTCTCTTTATTGTTTCTTATTGCGTTCTATTTTTTTTGCATTTTCAAAAGCTTTTTATCTTTCAATTTGTTTTTAGTTTTTCTATTAGCGGTTTTCTTTTTTTTTTATTATTTTAATGCGTATGTGGTAGAGTTATATAATTTGGCAATGAATTTTTAAGATAAAATTCAATGAGAGGAAGAGAAATATTAAAAAAAGAACAACTAGAAAAAGTATATGTAGAAAGAAGAAAGATTTTCGACCATTTGAAATTATTTATTATCTTTTTTTTTTTCTTAATTATTTAATTTTCTTTTAAGAATTTACCGAGTTTTCTGTCATCCACTTATTGATTGTTACGTCAAGAAGGTGAAAGCTTCGTTATTATATCTTTCCGTTTTTTACATTTCTCTTTTCTTGTTTTTTTGTCGTTGTTTTATTTATTCTTTTTTTATGATTTTTCGTATAGGGCAGAGTAGCTTGTAGTGGTGGGTCTGACCGAGGTAGACTTTTTGATTACATTAGAATAAAATTTTATTAACGATTAAGTTGCCGTCCGGAGCAGACCTTTGTTTCAAAAGGAATATTTGGATTTATATTTGACTGTGATAAACACAAATAACAAAACAGTACGTTTGAAATAAAATTAAATTAAAAAATTTATTTAACTTTTTTACAATGAGTGTATGAACAAATGAGTGAATGCGAACAATTTTTATAATCGATAAAAGTGATTTACAAGTGAAATGTAGTGTTTTTGAATTAAATTTTAATATAAATTTATTTTTGCAATGAAAAATGATTTTTGTGAATTTTTTTTCTTCCAAAAACGTTATGCAATCTATTATTTTACTACTACAACTACAAATGATTACTGCAATTGCACTACTGCATACACCCTTATCTATATTAACAGCCACACATAGAAAACTAGTGAAAATTTTTTTAGTTAAATAATTTTGCAAAATAAAAGAAAGAAAATTATAATTAATCATCTCAAAGAAAAAATAGAAAAGAATAATTTAATTTTCGTTAATCTTTTGGAATGACGTAACTTTTATTTCCATACTTTATTATTCTGCATATGAATAAAAAGTATACATTAGAAAAATTAAAATTACTTTCTTCAATATATGAACAATTTTTTTTTATTAAACTTTGATCTCTTTTTAATTAATATAGATGATAAAATACTTTTGGAATTCATAATACTTATCTTCCTTTTGTTATATAATAATTATTTGTTTTATTAATACAATATAGCTTTAGATGAAACAACATATAATTTGTTTAAACATTATTTATTGTACTTCTCTTAATTTGATATTGTTTTGCTCTTTTGCAAGAAATCTTTAAGATTCGATTATTGTTTTATTTTCTTATGTGATATTTCTTCTAGATTCTTTTCTTCCCTTTTTTGTACTGACCATGAAAATTTTAAAACGTCATATAATTTTTCTTATCTATATAATAAGGCTGTCTGTATTAGGTGGTAGTGGTGTATATGGTATTGATAAGTTGTATAACACTAATTTTTTTTTTTTTATTGCCAAAAAGGAAAATTCAATTTCTTTCTCTATATATTATGCAATTAAAAGAAAAAATTTGTTTAAATAATTAATTTTGTTGCATTTCTATCTAATTCAAAATACATGTGTATATTTAAATAAACTGAACTTGTTTTATAGTTTGATTTTGATATTTAACACATTGTGCCTTCTCTCATGGTCTTAGCAACAGCAAATATTAGCACATTTGTGCCAAACCACGTGCTTTGAAAAGTTTATTTTATTTTGTTGTTTTATCAAGTTTTCAAAAGCATGACACATCGTCGTCTGGTTCAAATAAAATCCATAATCAAATTAAAATACAAACAGGTTTTTTGTATACAGAAATGAAAGAAACATTTCTATATTTGATAATGCTATTCACTATAGGTACTATTTATTACCTTCGCATAACCAACTTGTAGAAATCTACAAAAAGCCGGTATTTAATATGTCTATGTTATGAATTAATAATGATTTTACATAAAATAGAATTTGTAGGTTAAAGAAAAAAAATTTTTTCTATTAAAATGGTAAAAAAAAACCTTTTGTGAAAATTATATAGTGAAAGATACCTAAAAGTTAATACTTTGGTAAATTATTCATTTTTTAATTTATTTCGTATCTATGCAATACAATTAAAACACCGAAGAAAGTAATAAATGGTTATATATATTAACCCAATGTTCATTCGCTTTTACTAACCAAGTTCGGTACTTAATTCGTTTAAGTGGAGTGGAATTGATGCAATGAAAACAAAAAATAAATAAATAAAAAAAAAGTATTAAATAACCAACTCTATTTGGCATTTATTTCTCATTCTTCCTAGTATTTTTGCACTAGAAAATTTTCGAAAAAAATTTTTGTTTACTTCAAATTCGAGAAATGAATGGGGAATGCAAATAAAATTGTTGTAGAAGTTCATTGCAAGTAAACTAAATTTAAAACAATCGAATACAATCAAATTGTGAACATAGTAAGGATAATATATTCAAAATTAAAATTAATAAATAATAAATATTAAGAAACAAGTACATGTACTTTCAATTCGTAGCAATAATTGGAAGTAACAGATTCAAAATAATCCGAAATATCAAACAAATATAAAAAGGAAATGGACATGTAAAACAAAAAGTATTGAAGCAAGTAATCAAGCCAAGTCTAAAGAACATCAATCAAGATAATTCAAATAATTCAATAAGAATTATAAAAAGTCAAGCGTGAACTTAAAAAAACCCATCAAGATCATCTGTGAACAAAGGAAATTAAAATAATTCATTTGAAAAATAGGGAAATTAGTTTCACAAGAAAAGGATTTTTTAATATAGCAAGTAAAATGTATTTTAATCTCAAGAACTCCAATTAAGATTAACCAAAGCAAGTCAAAAAATGCAAGTTTATGTTATCAAAACCCTGTAAAGTAAAATGTATTTTAATTTCAAGAACTCCAACCAAGATTAACCAAAGAAAGTCAAACAATTCAAGAAATGCAAGTTTTTGTTATCAAAACCCGGTAAAGTAAAATATATTTTAATTTCAAGAACTCCAACCAAGATTAACCAAAAGCAAGTCAAACAATTCAAGAAATGCAAGTTTTTGTTATCAAAATCCGGATCCCGGATAATTTAAGAAAGAAGAATGCCTATGTGTGTGTGATATTTGAAAGAAAGAAAAATGATAAGCAAGAATGAAATTATTTATTAACGATCATACTGTTACTCTTTCAATTATAGCAAAATGGGTAAGGAAGCTTTTGATCCCGTGGGTTTCATGAAGGATTTCGCTGCCGGTGGTATCTCCGCAGCTGTCTCAAAGACTGCCGTAGCACCCATTGAGCGTGTCAAGTTGCTCTTGCAAGTACAACACATCTCCAAACAAATCAGCCCCGATAAGCAATACAAGGGTATGATTGATTGCTTTGTCCGCATTCCAAAAGAACAAGGTTTTGCTTCATACTGGCGTGGTAACATGGCTAACGTTATCAGATATTTCCCAACCCAGGCTTTGAACTTTGCCTTCAAGGATAAGTACAAGCAAGTAAGTATGAGTGTATAAAATGATGGCGCATCCAAATGGGACTCCGACTTTTTCAATGACATTTAGAGAAGAACAAAAAAAAAAAGAAAAAATGTATTAACCCACGTTCCATCCACCGTATTTGTTATAGGTTTTCTTGGGTGGTGTTGACAAGAACACTCAATTCTGGCGTTACTTCATGGGTAACTTAGCTTCCGGTGGTGCTGCTGGTGCCACTTCCCTCTGCTTTGTCTACCCCTTGGACTTTGCCCGTACTCGGTAGGTTTTAAGTGTAACCGTTGGAAAAGCATATGAAAGTAATATTTACATATGTTTTATATATTTTTTGAATCTATAATACAGTTTGGCCGCCGATACTGGCAAGGGTGGTCAACGTGAATTCACCGGTCTTGGCAACTGCTTGGCTAAGATCTTCAAATCTGATGGTCTTGTTGGTTTGTACCGTGGTTTCGGTGTATCCGTACAAGGTATCATCATCTACCGTGCTGCCTACTTCGGCTTCTACGATACTGCCCGCGGTATGTTGCCCGATCCTAAGAACACCCCCATCTACATCAGCTGGGCTATTGCTCAAGTTGTTACAACTGTTGCTGGTATTGTCTCCTATCCCTTCGATACTGTCCGTCGTCGTATGATGATGCAGTCTGGTCGCAAGGCTACCGAAATCATCTACAAGAACACATTGCACTGCTGGGCTACCATCGCCAAACAAGAAGGTACCGGTGCCTTCTTCAAGGGTGCCTTCTCCAACATTCTCAGAGGTACTGGTGGTGCTTTCGTACTTGTATTGTACGATGAAATCAAGAAATTTATTAATTAAATTACACACTCTACACCTACGGTTAATAAAAATTATAATTTAATTTTAAACTTATTAAAACAAATCCATTTATTATTGTAATTTAATTGAACATTATGTACCAACAACAAAATTCAAACAAATCTAAGTTGTAAGAACAATAGCAAACAAAACAGCGTGTGTTCGTTCGTTCGTTCGTATAATCGAATTGTATGTTAAGTTTCATAATTGCATCCGGATAAACCAAACTGTGTGAAATAAGAAATAATAAAAACAAAAATCCAAAACGAAACATAAATGTTAATATATGAATGATCACAAAAAACAAAACCAACTACCAACTCTTAGTGCGTGTTCACCCAGAAATACATAAACTAAGATATAAAATAAATAAAAAACTATAAAAATAGTAAAAAAAAGACACATGTTTCTATTTATTTTTTCTTTGGAGGGTTTTTAAAGATACTACTGTTCACATACAGAGAATCGTCATTGTTATGTATTATTTGCAAATGTCGAATGGCATATTGCATCGTTTGTTTTGGCCTAAACGCCATATTTTGATATTAATGTTGTCATGATGTGTAAGTTGGAACAATTCATCGTTTGTGTGGTAAAGGTTAAGGGCCGGGCCGGCCGGTATATAATTTTTGTATTGATAAATCAAGTCTCTAAACCATTTAGCAAATCAAATGTAATACATGCGTTATTACGTGTATTTCAGAGAGTTACATATGTCGAATTCCCAACATTGTATAACTGATGAAAAATGCATCTGCCTTTTATTATTCGAATGTTCTCATCTATTTCGATACATATAAAAACACCATCCAGGGACTAAAATTGTGTAAGTATTGTTCATGGTACTCATACTCCGACAGTCTCGACATGCACATATTTTATTTTGTTCAGTATGGCTCTATTATGAATGGCAACTCACCTTTAGTTTTATTGCCAGTTACAGAAAATAGTACTACGCACGGAACCTTACAACCAATATTTGAAAATTCCAGTTGCAAAAAACTTTCTTTTGGTTTAAGTCACATGAGGCGCAGTTGCTTTCATTGTAGACCCAGTAATTTCTGAATTGAAAACTATTGAAAATATTGATCAAGTAATGATATCGTCTGTGAATCATCACAAAGAGCTACTCTTACGGCCTGCTTTAACCAATAGGAGACGAATTGTATCTCATCAGAAGAAGGCTGTAGTTACAAATGAATATTGCCCGTATAGCACAAATAATCTTTGTCTAATAGCTTGATTATGGGGGACAACTGAGTTTAAGTTGCATTGCCAGTTACCGAAAATAGTATTACAGATGGAAATTGACAACCAACATTTAAAAGTTTCACTTGTAAAAAGTGTTTATAATGATTTGATTACGACTGAACTGTAGTAGCTGTTCATAATAGGCCCATAAGTTTTTGTTAGCATGCAATAGTGTTTGCGTTTATAATAGGTTAGGTTTATTTTTAAGGACGTGTACTTGGGACAAGTACAATATTCCGAGGTTAAAATAACCCATTGTAATACGTTCTAAAGGTGAAGAGGTAGGAAAGAGAAGATAAGGAGACGAAGAAAAAACAGGCCACAAACACACAAGAGAGCGTGATTACAATATTGAAGCTCTAGCACTTTTTAACCAACTCAACTTATTAATAAATCTATGGAGAACTTTAATGTCGGTACTCGACAAAGATTCCAAACCTTCGAAAATGTCCGAAGAGCTGGACAGTTACAGAGGAGGTGTTCAATAGTTTCCAACTGCAATAGTTCGGCTGGGATCTATTCGACAACCTTCTCAGCGATCTAGTCTCGTAGTGCCCTGTAATGAACCCAATAACTAACCTCAGACTGGCCTTATCTGAGCCCAACAGCAAATCTGTTCTATCACTATAATACGAATGTCGAATTTTGTATAAATATCAAGTTCGAAATTCAACATCTTGTTTAACAACAAGGGGTAAGTAGTTGTCGAAGAAAACGATTCATATTTGACGTATTAAAGATGAGTGATATTTTTTAATTTTTGTTGTTATGTTACAAAACATTCAAGAAATTACAGAGAAGTTAGTGTCGAATTAGTATGTGATATTCTGTCCATAAACTAAATTTAGTTGTATTATTAATTTCATCAAATTTGGTGTGCCAAGAGTTTGATGGAGAAACAAAATAAATATTTTATTTCAATGTAGTTTGATTTTACAAAATCCCTTTTACGTATATATATATAGGATATAGTTATATGTGAAAAATTTCAAATGGAATATATGTACATAATAATGGAAATAATTTATAATTTGCATAATTGTCAAATATAACTTTGTATATATAAATGAAAATGAAATAAATTTTCATCCTTAAACATTTTTTAATCATTCCACTTTTTCTAATTGAATATATTTTCTTTAGTTATCAAAATCAACATCTAAATTATCAGCATGGGTGGTCAAAAAGATTTAGCAGATCCGATATCATTCTTGAAAGATTTTTTGGCTGGTGGCATTTCAGCTGCTGTTGCTAAAACTGCTGTAGCACCCATAGAACGTGTAAAACTATTGCTTCAAGTTCAGCATGTGTCGACACAGTTAACCGAAGCTCAACGTTACAAGGGTATTGTTGATTGTTTTGTGCGTTTGCCAAAGGAACAGGGCGTCATGTCATACTGGCGTGGTAATCTGGCAAATGTAATCAGATACTTTCCCACACAAGCACTAAATTTTGCATTTAAAGATAAATATAAACAGGTAAGCTGAAGAGTGATAGTTCCGAAAGAAATTCATTATTTTTATCTCGTCTAAAGGAAATTCCATTTTTTGAATTTGAAATATTAGATACAATTACGTTTTTTAATCTAAATTGTAATCCTTAATCTTTAGATATTTTTGGGAGGTATTGACAAACATGAACAATTTTGGCGATACTTTTTGGGAAATCTGGCTTCAGGTGGCGCAGCTGGTGCAACATCTTTATGTTTTGTTTATCCTTTGGATTTTGGACGAACACGGTAATATAAAAATAATAGTATTCTTATTATTTTCAATAACATTGGCACATATTTTTATGTAGTCTTGCTGCTGATGTTGGCAAAGGATCTGGTGAACGTCAATTTAAGGGTTTGGGTGATTGCATAATGAAGATTTTTAAAAGTGATGGTTTGCCTGGTTTATATCGTGGCTTTGGAGTTTCGGTTCAAGGCATTATAATCTATCGCGCCACTTACTTCGGTTTTTATGATACATGTCGTGACTTTTTACCTAACCCTAAAAGCACCCCCTTTTACATAAGTTGGGCCATAGCGCAGGTTGTTACTACCATTGCTGGTATTACATCCTATCCCTTCGATACAGTGCGTCGTCGGATGATGATGCAATCAGGCTTGCCAAAGGATAAGCTTATTTATAAGAGTACAGCTCATTGTTGGGGAAAAATTATGAAATCTGAAGGCCCATCTGCATTCTTCAAAGGTGCCTTTTCAAATATTTTACGAGGCACAGGTGGAGCATTAGTTTTAGCTTTCTATGACGAAATTCAAAAGTATATATAATTATTTCTCTATGTTATGCTTAAGTGTGGTCATCTTTTCATTCATATATTATTTAAATTACCTATAAACAAATTGATTATTTTACATATTTTATAACTTGTAATTCATTTGAAACAAGTAACTGTTGATGATTAAAATAGAATATATTTGTTGAAACCAAAGAGTAACGACTTAAAATCCATTATACTTCTCGTACAAAGTATTTTAAATGTAATTTGCATTTCGTTAAAATTTATATACTCTTTCTTGCTCTAATACCGAACGACAAAACCTTCGTTTTTGAGGCATCAAAATATACGGAGAATGAGCTTTAAAGATATTGCTTTATATTTGAGTACCGCTATTGAGACTAACTCGAAAAATTTGACGATTCGCTAATAGTTAGTCGCGTATGAATATAAGTAAAGCAATAATAACGCAATAACATTATCTTATTATCATATTATTAGTATTAACTTCACTATAGCACTTTTCTTTAAATTAGACTTTGAACTTAAAATATATTTTAAGAAAATATGCTTCTTATATTTAACCTTAATTCTGAATACAAAACATTATGAAACAAAAACTCTTTGGTGTACTTAAATTAAGGCTACTAATTGCATTGAAAAACAGTTCATACATTGGTAAAAGAAGATCGTTGATAGTTCGAAGTTTTTGTTTAGTGTGAATAGGCAATGTTTTTGAACTTAAACTCCTTTTAACTTAACGGTCAGAAATCAGTCCCTTAGATAAACTGTTAACTTATATATAAAAGCTATTATTATTGTAATGATATTTCAAACTGTCACTACCTAAAATTACAACTCTGTGTGTTGACTATGCAAAATTTAACACAATACTTGTCTCATTGTATATTTTAATAAAACGAGAGAATTCGAAGGAAATATATCCAGAAATTTAATAAGTTAAAAACCAGAATAATTCAAAATTTGCTTAAATTTATATAAAAACAATGACCGTCACACATCGGGTAAGTTATAAGTAAATAGTTTGTTAAAAACTGCTCAAATAATTGGATGAAAATTGTTAGATGGACATTGATGCCGCCTGTAAAGGTGAGGGCTTTCGTTCCTATTATATACAGAAAATAGAAGAACTGCAACTAATTGTAGCAGAGAAATCGCAAAATCTTAGACGTTTGCAGGCTCAGCGTAATGAGCTCAATGCTAAGGGTAATTATTAAAAGAATTTTATATCGTCTAATAAGAACAAAATGAATTTATATTTCTCTTGTTCAGTTCGCATGCTACGTGAGGAGTTGCAATTACTGCAGGAACAGGGTAGTTATGTTGGAGAAGTTGTAAAACCTATGGACAAGAAAAAAGTTTTGGTAAAGGTTCATCCAGAAGGTAAATTTGTTGTAGACATTGATAAAAATATCGACATAAACGATGTAACTCCCAATTGTCGTGTTGCCTTGCGCAATGAGAGTTATACTCTACATAAAATTCTGCCAAACAAAGTTGATCCTTTAGTATCGCTTATGATGGTGGAAAAAGTACCCGATTCCACTTACGAAATGGTTGGTGGTTTAGACAAACAAATCAAAGAAATTAAAGAGGTTATTGAATTGCCCGTTAAACATCCAGAATTGTTCGACGCTTTGGGTATTGCTCAGCCTAAAGGTGTATTACTGTATGGACCTCCTGGTACTGGCAAAACACTTTTAGCTCGGGCTGTTGCTCATCATACCGAATGTACTTTTATACGCGTATCTGGTTCTGAGCTTGTGCAGAAGTTCATCGGTGAAGGTTCCCGTATGGTAAGAGAACTTTTTGTTATGGCTCGTGAACATGCTCCCTCGATTATTTTCATGGATGAAATTGATTCCATTGGTTCATCTCGTATTGAGTCCGGTTCTGGCGGTGACTCTGAAGTGCAACGTACCATGTTGGAATTATTGAATCAATTGGACGGTTTCGAAGCCACTAAAAATATCAAGGTCATCATGGCTACCAATCGTATTGACATTTTGGATCCTGCCCTTTTGCGTCCAGGCCGCATTGATCGTAAAATCGAATTCCCTCCACCAAATGAGGAGGCCCGTTTGGATATTCTTAAAATTCATTCACGCAAGATGAACTTGACCAGAGGCATTAATCTGCGTAAAATCGCAGAACTTATGCCTGGAGCTTCGGGTGCTGAAGTTAAAGGTGTATGCACAGAAGCTGGTATGTACGCTTTACGTGAAAGACGTGTTCATGTCACCCAGGAAGATTTCGAAATGGCCGTCGCCAAGGTTATGCAAAAGGATTCCGAAAAGAATATGTCTATTAAGAAATTATGGAAATAAATATGAAATTATTTTTTAAGACTACTTAAGGCTTTTATTTTTAAAATACATATTTGTTTTCTTCAATAATTTTACAATAAGCTGCCTATTTTCTTTTCATATAACACGGAGGAATATGTGTTTTGCATGTTTTCACCTTACGTACTGTATTAAGCTGTAATCGATCAAGCCGCCATTGATAGGTAGAAGTGTATGGAAATATTTTCCACCGAATCTTGTTTACAGAAAGCGACAAATATTTGAAAAGAAATATTGACCCTCCTTTCATGAGTCGGCGTGGAAGCAAGGAACGTTTTTAGAATTGGATTGTGGTTGGTTGTCTATTTACTGAAACAAGATAAGTCCCGACATCATGTGATACTGAACACGTTTGGAAAAAGATCCTTTTCTCATGTAGTTACTAAATGAAATGAAAATGTACGTATCTGTGTTTGATCATTTATATACAGAAGTTTAAGAATGTGATAAAACTTACAGACTGTCAAAATTAAAAAAAAAAAATAACCATACCATAATTTTTAAAAACTCAGAACTGCACCATCGAGACTACCAACCCGCGAACTTTTTTTGCACTTTTGAGATTTTTGTGATAAAACTTACATACACTGTCAAAATTAAAAAAAAAATAACCACGCCATAATTTTTAAAAACTCAGAACTGCACCATCGAGACTACCAAACCGCGAACTTTTTTTTTGAACTTTTGAGTTAGAATATCTTGAAAATCTAGTGCCATGGCAGCAATTTTAAAGTTTTAGTAAAGTATAGTCTGCTTTCTGAGTTAAAAGTCTTACGGCCTGCCTTGTTAATCGGCCCTTTGTAAGACAAATGTCTATGTGTAGAGTATATTTTTCACACAATTTCTATCTGTACTTAAAAAAACTATGAATTAGCCTTGGAAAGATCATATTTTTTCATATAACAACTCGAAGTTATAAAAAAAATTTTTTTAGCAACTGAAAGTCTTAACGAAAGTCCTAATTTTTCCTCTTTTTAATTTAAAATAATTAGCACTAGAGCATAAAAAATGTATTCATACTACATATTAGAAAAAAGTATTTATTTTTCTTTGAATTTTGTAGGATCGACGTCCGCAGAGAATAATGTGGTTATAAAAAATTTAAGTTTTTTTAAAAAAATATAAATTGTCTTTATTTTATAATAATTGTTTATAAGAAGTACACAAAAATATATATTATTTTTATTATTAACATTTATTTAACAATATGTATCTTATATTAATTATATTTTAGATGTTTTCACTCTTAAGTTTAACTTAATGTAAAAATGACTAGATTTTTTTTTCAATTTTATTTTATGTTTCACAGAAACAACTAAAACAATGACTAGATTTTTTTAAAGTTCTCTGATTTTTTACAGGTGAAATATTTCATTCGTTTGTGAAGGTCCCAATAAGGCATCACGTAATCTGTTATAGAGCAGACTATCTGAAGGTACACCTTCCCTTTCTAAAAATAACATTGTTTCTTGAGCGCACATAGCAAATCCTAAAGCTTCGGCTTCTTGTTCGTTCACTTGATTATTTTGTAGCCTGCCGTTTGGATAGAAATAGTCTTCTTCATGAGCTTCAACATCATGCTCAAATGCATCCAATTCATTTTGTAGCTCCAACATTTTTTGTTGTATAGTTTGAAGTAAATGGCGATTTTGTTGTGAAATCTGTGGTATTGGTGGTAAACCTAAATCCTCTGGTTCTGGTGGTGGTGTTTCGCAGCGTATACGTTTATTTTCTGGTTGTTTGGTTGCAGAATCATGATCGTCCTTTTGTTTGCTAGTTTTATCGATTGTTGACGATGTAGATGAGTTTGGTAGTATTGATGGTTCTTTTAAATCCGTTTTGTTGTATGATGTACTCTTATGTACTTTATCTAATTTACGTTTCATTATTAGTTTACCCGACATTTCCAAAAAAATTCTCTTATTCACGTTTTTGAGCACAACGTTGTGCACTAGAGCTCAGTCAAAATTCGACTAAGTAACTGTGCTCATTACGCTCAGTTACAAAAACTATGTTTCTAATATGAACCCTTAAACTTACAGAAAATGAAGAAAAAGAAGAACAGTAACCAACTCATAACATAAGGGTGACTAACAAAAAAAACTATCTCCATCCCCTTACCTATCAATACCTTTTCATTCATTAAAACAGCTGAGACAGCTGTTCGTTTTCTCTGTGGTATAGTGACTATGGTATCATCTTTCGACATAACAGCTACGTGGATGACGACGTGTATGTAGCATCAGTAGATCTGTCAGTAAATAAGTGGCGGTGGTGGTTGGTATAAGCAATGTGTTGAATTTAATTCTTTCGTATTTTTTCCTTATAAAACCATCCCTTGTTGATCGAAACAAACATTCAGTTGTTGCCGGTTATCCAAGTTTTTTTCTTTTTACTTGCAAAAGTGGCAGCTGCATTAAAAAAAATTTGTTTGTGTAAGTTGGTTTTATTGAAAGTACATTTGTTTGTTTATCCTTCTTGGCCTTTTTTTTATCATAATCGTCAGAGCCACGCGACCAATTGCAATATGCATTTAAGTCTTACCGAAGATTAATGGAAGTTAGAAGAAATAATTAAATTAATATTTTTAGTTTCGGTTAGCTTTTTTTTCTGTTTTACTATTTTTTTCGTTAAACTTCTTGTATTATAACAAACCAATCTGGTTAGAATTGGCTTGACCTACTAAAGAGTAGCAATTGGTGAGCTTATTAAAGTATATATAGGGACCAAAATATATAGAAGACTAAAAATTGATAAGTGTACAAAGTCCAAATTATATTTAAAAAAATTTTTAACCTAAATTGAAAGCCTTAACAAATATTCTTGATTCATTTCAGAAAAAAATTAAGGATTTCTTCCAAACTAAATGCTTGATTTTACCTTTTGTTATATTCTTTACATCCAATTCTACATACTCCCCTCATTTTCATGGTTTTAAATTAGTTAATTTTTAAATGCTAATGGTCCTTATTAAGTCTCTATTACAGAAACAACAGTCCTAGACTGCATTAATTTGCACAAGCATCAATCGAGTCAAATTTTTCATCGGGAACATTTTTCATACCAAATAATTTTAGTTGGCAATCAGTTGATTGAAGATCCAGACTATTTGGAAAATATTCCCTTTTATATAAATTGCTGAAAGAAGTTGTTAATAAATGTTCCGTTTAACATATGGTATATTCGGTCGGACTTCTCCATACATAAATAATATTTAAGCATGAACACATATTTGTATAGCTGTTGATGATCTTCGATTACAATCGAGTTTACTGCAGATGAAAACTTGCGTCTTTCCTTCCTTTTTGTTTGTTATTTTTTCCACCACTTCCTTTCCGCTTTTGCAGATGTGTTATTGTATACAGGCATATAAAAACGACATACCTACTATATGCACTCACTGATAAATTTTTTATTATACATATACATTTATAAATCATTTAAATGAAATGAACTTTACAAAGCAACTTTTTGCTTATTATGCTGTGTGTTAAAGCCTTAGGATATTTAATCGTAATAAGGACATACTTATAATGATCATTGCTGATTTCAATTTATCGGAACGTATTCAAATCAGATTTCTAGCAAAGATTTTATTTATATTACGACACATTTTTTAGAAGAGCCTATTTCTTACGACTTACTCAAACTCGTTTTCCAGTGAAGATTTTGTATTTAAGTAAGTAATGTTTAACGAGCGTTACGATAACTTCTAAGTACGTTTCATTTCTAATTGCACGCAAATGGTAACAAGAATATCAAAAGAAGGTTCCCGTATAAAAAATTTATTCTAATCTAAACCGAAGAGCCGTATAACTGAGTAACAGAAAGTTCTCAAGCTCAGCAATAGTCCAATCCAGTTCAGCAATAGTGACATCTTTGGTCATATAAACATAATCCAAGGTATAAGATCTCAAGTCCACAATGTTTTATTAAAATTTTCTTTTAACAACTATAAACTGGAGCTGAGTTTGGAAAAAGTTCCTAATATAAAGGATATACATTAGCAACTGCCATATCGTTATAGTCGTTCAACTGAGAATGGAATAGAAAAAGTTATCGCTTTCCCTGCGTGTTTGGCTGAATTAAAACGGAGGCAGCTGTAAGGAGCAATTATTCTGTCGTGTAGTTCTTAATTCGATCCTCTATAATCTGCAAATGGAATGTCTCTGAAAATAGCAGTTGTCAGCTGGCCCAGAAGTGAAGAAATTATGTCTCATCAGCTTTTGAGAACTGCTTATCCATAGGGACGTTTAGCGAGACATAATTAAAATACTTTCTATTAGTCAGCTTTCATCAAGAATAGATAAGAACAGTTGGAATCTGTTTAGGGTTTATTAGTTGAACTAAAAAAAATCATACACTCAAAGAAAAAAGTCTACATGCACCACTTTTTTCCGCTAAATTTTATATTTTTTTTCCAAAAACTTCTACGTTATATTTTTCAAATTTCTCTTTTTCAATTTGGAACAAAAAAAACAAATATATATGAATACAGTTGTGTTCGTAAATTTTTTTCTTTGACTTTATTTATATTGTATTCACTACATCACTCTATAAAATGTCAAAATTTTATAATACGTGATACACCCTGTTTCAAAATATTCTTTTTTGTTTGATGACAAGTGCAAAAGTGTCAGTGAAAGAGCAGCGCAGTCAATATTTTGGAAAAAAAAACAATTACAGAAATTCGTCTTATAACTTTTTAATATTTTTGACCGAAGTAGATAAATCTATAAAAACATTTTTTAAAAAATGGATTATGAAAGTGTTTTAATTGTGAAACCCGAAGTATTTATTTACAAGATTCCTCCCAGAGCCAATAATCGTGGTTACAGGTAAAATTTGCTTTCAACAAAAATTGATTTCCTTGATTTCTCATCTATCACTTTTTCCTTCGTTTTGCATATTTCTTAAGTGGGAAAACTCAGCAAAAAAAATTAATGTAGAAGAAAAACTGCAATAAAATCCAAAATATCGTCATGGTTTGTTGGCGTAAAAACGCCCTCAATTTTCATTTTGCTTTCTTTTATAATTAAAAACATTAATTTTACATTGTTAAATTGTTTATAAAGAAGTTCGTATTTCGTTTGTGTTGTGTTTTTTCTCGTATATTTCCTGTGCATAGGCATATGTGTATGTAAGTACGTAACCCAACAAACGATTTTACACGTGAACATTCGTGTATTTTCCACTAGTTTGCATCAATACTGTTTCTGTATCTGTTTCTATGTTTTGGCGAATTATCGGGGAATTTGCAAAACTATTTGCTATTTAAGGATTATTACTGAAACATTTTAGGCGAATACAGCGGGGGACCCATGACATGCGTATTGGGCATTATGGCCATGCATCTTCTATGCCAAAGTATTTTTTTAAAAATACCTTTTAAAGAAATCTAAAATAGATATAAAAAAATAAAGTTAATACGTAATTGGTTATTACAACCCTTTAGTCAGGATTACGACCTAGTTTCTTACACCACTTATATTGTGTGTGCGACCATTCGTATAAAATATGCATTTAAATAAAATTTTAAACAAATAATAAATAATAGTTTGAAGGCTTGAATAGCCATATTAGCAAAAACCACCCGGAGATTTAGGCACAATTCAAAATTTTAAATTCAAATTAAAAACTTCCACGAAATGTAGTTTTAATGGTTTACGTTAGTACTAATATGTCTATACGGAGATATAATAACTCATGTAATACATATCAAAAGTAATTAAAATTATATCTTAACAATAAGCCTTAGAATACGATTAAACAATAAAATTAATGGTAAATTATACATAAGTTTAAATATTTAAATATTTTTGACTTTTGTTAAAATGAAAAAATTCTATAAATTCACTTGAACTTTTGCCCAAATTGTTAAATGATAAAATTCTATAAATTCACTTGAACTTTTGCCCAAATCCTATTGAATTATTAAAAATTACCATCAAGTTTTAGTTTTTAGTTTTTTATACCGTTTTCGTATTGAACTAATAAAACTGCGAAAAAAAATTTAAAGAAAATTAGTTTTCTTTAAACCACTGATTTGTGTATTTAAACTTTGGTCTCCGACTATGCGTTTTTTTATATTTTAAATATTTACATTACAATAAATTGTTAACGGGGTTATTTTTTTACACAGCATATTAGCGTATGTGTGTACATAAATGAGCAAAATCTGTCCAATTGGGTGTTGAGTGCATTCCTTCATTCGTTCTTTCTTTTCTTTTTATTCTTCTGCAAGGTTAAAATTGTTTCTCGTGATGAAGAATATGAAAGCACACAAATTTCAATTGTAGTTGTGTGAATGAATGAATTGTAAGTAGTAAACACAATACGTACGTCTTGCATTTTGAAGTTCAATTTTAATTGATTTTTCTCAAATGCTGCCTGGCCACTTGGTTATCGATCTTTATTTCATTGTGGATCCATAGTTTTCAATAATATTGTAAAAAGGAAATATAAACTATAAAACTTAAGGATGAATAATTACGAGAAATTAAATTCTTTATAGAGCCGCAGATTGGAATTTGGGTGAACCCACCTGGACTGGACGTATGCGTTTGGTAGCCAAAGGTACACAATGTAATCTTAAATTAGAAGATAAAACAACTGGTGCTCTATTTGCCAATTGTCCCATTGAAACATATCCAGGTGTAGCTATTGAAGCAGTTTCAGATAGTTCACGTTATTTTGTCATACGTGTACAAGATGATAATGGTAGGACAATGTTTATAAACATATTTTTTTAAAAAAGGTTGTAGTCAATTTTGTTTTTGTTTTATTTATGTATAACAGGTCGCTCGGCATTTTTAGGTTTAGGTTTTGGTGATCGTTCAGACTCATTTGATTTGAATGTTGCCCTGCAAGATCACTTTAAATGGGTAAAAAATCAAGAGCAAATTGAAAAGGAAAAAACCCAACCGAAGCAAGAATTGGATTTAGGTTTTAAAGAAGGTGAAACAATTAAAATTAATATGAGAATAACGGTAAATTTATATTTTGTTATTAATAACTTACGAGGTTGTGAGAAATGTTTTAATTTTATGTTTTAGAAAAAGGATGGTTCTGAAGGTACAGGTCGTACAAAGTCCAAAGCTGGCTCTGGCATATTGCCACCACCACCTGGTGGTATGGGCAAAATAGCACCACCACCATCAGCAGCTGGTTCTGTACGTCAGAGTCCTGGTACGTCACCAGCTCATAAGGTTCCCGGTAATTCCGCAACTGAATGGACAGATTATGCCTCAGCTGGGTATGTACTGTTAAAGATAAATTCATTTAAAATCATGATACAAATAAATAATTTCTCGGTTTAGATCTGCGCCTGGTCAAAATCCTCAACAAAGTTCGACAAATGCTAATTGGGTGCAATTCTAATTCTAAGCCTTAAGCTTATGCAAAAGTTTACAAAAAAAAATAAATAAATAAAAAAAAATAAAAAATATCTTAATGAGGACACAATACGAATTATATATAAAAAATTAAATAAATTTAAAGTTTGAATATATACATATAAACAAATTAAAAAAAAAAAGAAATAAATAAATAAACCCTATATAATAAAACAAAATATACATATTAATTACAATATACAATATA
>QOCX01000094.1:95552-170182 GCA_005959815.1 Sarcophaga bullata
GGACTTCATAATAAGTTTGTTCAAGTTTTTTTTTTTGTTTTTTATGAAAATACTTTAATCCGTAAATGATATACAGAAATTTATGGAAAAACTAAAAGAAAAATAATCTTATTTAATTTAAATCCAATACACGATTCTGCGAACGGCTACTTTATTTGAAAACTATATACATAAAATTTGTAGTAAATAGTGAAAATATATAAGCTTAAATATTTAAAAGTTAATTTAAAATTATATTTGTTACATTTTTAAAAGAGAAAAAACATCAACAATACATTTAATATAAGAAAAGAAAACACCATAATATATAATTTTGCATTGTTATTCTAGTTTGTTCTTAACTTGAAAAAGAAGATAACTACACTCAACTGAACAACAATTATCTTTGTTTATATTTATGTATGAAAATTGTACTTATATTTTTAATACTACACAATTTAATATTTATATAATATAAATCTTTATTCAAACACCATCTCTTCGTTTAAAATTTAATTCAGTTTTCCTCTGTAAATCAAGATTTTTTAGAAACACTGTTTTACTGTTTAGCTTAAATTTATAGTTAAAAAAATACTAACAAATTTTAATTTGATGAAGAAATAAGAACACATTTATTACTAATTTAAAAGTTTTTCCTTCAAATACTTTTTAGTTAAACATTCCTGTTTATTCTTTTTTATTAAAGTAGTACTTGTAATTTATCAGTTATTATTGTGTGAAATTTAATAAATTTTATTTATACATACAAAAAAAGCAAACTTGATTAAAACCGCAAACAAAAAAGTATTTTATAAAATTTATTTTTTAAAAAATAATATTATTTTCTTATTGAAATTTTTTTATTATAATTATTGAAGATTTAATAAAATTAAAAGTATACATATATTTTCTTTTATTTTAGCAATTATTTTAAATAGAATTAACAATGAAAAAATTTTTTTAGAATAAAAGTATTTGAAAACTATGAATGTTAGACAGACTGTAGTAATGGTACGCTCCAAGGAAGACAATTGAACTATTAAATATTTTCTGGTATACTAGAGCTTTTCCCTTAAATTTTGTATCAATTTTCATTTTCGGGATGTATTCGTCATCATCATCTGTTTTTTGAACGAAAATTGAAACAAAGCAAAGCGAAAATGATTATCCATTTCGTTTCAATATAATATAATATAAAATATTGAACGTGAATACACCCAGTTATTATCATTCAAAACATAAATATATATCAGAAGGTATTGCAAGTTGCTTGATTGTTTACATGAACAAGTTATCAAAACATTACAAAATTTTAGGAAAACTTTATAATTTCGACAAAAAATATTGAAAGTACCTAGTGAGTATTTTTTTTGCATTTGTTATGTTTATCTGTCAGCATTATGTCTCTTAATAGCAACTCTGTACTTTGTTTACTTTTATGAACTCAGCTGGACATTGACAACAACAATTAAGTTTTTATTTGTTGTTGGTGACTGCCGCCATACGTGTTAAGAAAGTTGTATTCGATTTTTAAATAAACTTTAATGAAATTATAGTAAAGAGATCTATTAAAGTATAATATAATTTAAGCTTTTTCCACTATGTATACTCTGCTAAATGGCTTTTATAAATATTTGACACAAAAGGATGAATATTGTGTCGTTATTTTGGGTCTGGACAATGCTGGCAAAACGGTAGAAATTTAACAACATTCTTGTATATTATACTTGTACAAACATACATACATGAATACACTTATTGTAGACTTATTTGGAAGCAGCTAAAACCAAGTTCACCAAAAACTATAAGGGTATGAATCCCAGTAAGATAACAACTACAGTGGGTCTTAATATCGGCACTATAGATGTACAAGGTGTACGTTTAAATTTTTGGGATTTGGGTGGCCAACATGAATTACAATCGCTGTGGGATAAATATTACCAAGAATCACATGCTGTTATTTACGTTATCGATTCCAATGACAGGGATCGTATGGAAGAATCAAAAGCTATTTTTGGTATGTAGCAATAAATTGATTGTTAAGTTAGTATTATTATAGTATATTCGTAATTTGCAAATTAATTCCCTTGAACGTAAAGATAAAATGATACAAAATGATTTGTTATCGGGTGTACCACTGCTGATATTAGCTAATAAACAAGATTTACCCGATGTTATGGGTGTCAGAGATATAAAACCAGTATTTCAACAATCTGGCGGTTATATAGGTCGTCGTGACTGCTTAACTATACCAGTGTCGGCTCTCACAGGGTTAGTATTTTCTTAAAGTTTATGAATATTTTGTTAAAAGTTTTTTTTTTATATTACTGTTGCAATTTTTATTGTTTTATTGACAGCGAAGGTGTAGATGAAGGCATTAAATGGCTGGTAGAAGCCATAAAACGACATTCTATAGTAAGACCACCCCGCGTGAATGACTGATGATTTACACATTACGTCTACATGTATGTTAGAATTAAATAACTATTTTTCTATTAAAGTTTTATTTTATTTCTCCTTTTTACCTAAAGACTATATATATATATTCCGGAATCATTTTCAATTAAGTTTTCTCAAGTTTTATTCTTTTCTTTTTTTGTAAATGTACAAAATATTTTTAAAATGATGCGTATAAAGTAAACTTTAACAGTTGTACAAAATACCTTAATGTAGTTTTTCTTAAAGAGGAGATATATAACTTAAATATGATCTTAATGTACTTCGACCAAACTTTAATTTTTCTATGAATGTTAATACATGTTAACAAGAATCTGAATATAACGAATTGTCCTTAAAATATGTTTTGTAAGCGATGTAATGTTTACAAAAGTTAATTTAAAAAGGGAAATTAAAGCAAATCGCCAAATTTGACTCTAAAATATAATATAATAATTTTCGCAGACATCAATGTGTAGTAAGACTTTAGAGATCACTTCTTTATTTTCGCCTAATACAGAAAAATATATCAATATTTCATGTCAAAATTCATTATATAAATCATATCATTATTTAAGCGATATTCAAGACTAACAATTTGTAAAATTTTTATAAAATAACTCTATTTAATTCTTACTTTATTAACATCGAAATTTAACTATTAGAATAAATTCTGAAATAATATAAAATTGCGTTTTGAAAGCTCTTTCCTATTGTCAGGCTTATAAAGAATTAAAGATTCTTAATTTCCAAACTGGCAACCTGGTTTTAAAGACATAGAGTCCAAAAATTTGTAAATATATAAAGAGTTTTTAACAAGATTCATGCGTCTGTTTGTGATGGTCAAACAATTCTTAGACTTGTAATTTTGAATAAGTTATTATATTACTTTTAAACATGTTCTACAACAGTTTTTAAATACCGGTTGCAAATCAATTTTACACATCGTTATATACTACATAGTATAATATAATAAATCGCCTACAAGTCATTTGCTTCTCAATTGCTTTATTTGTGTTTCACTCTTTTTTTATTATAACGTTTACTACCTTTATTTTACATTTAATTAATACAAATATTTCATTTGTTTTTGCTTTTTTTGTGAAAAAAAAAACCTTATCATTTACCATTATTATAACTCTCTTGCTGATAAGAAGTCTACCAAACGCTAAACTGACTGTTATTCACCTAACCAAATGTAACTGCTCGGCGACTCTCCCATACGTAGAGTAGATAAGCACTGTTCCAAAAAAAAAACTAAGAACACAAGAGTTTCTATTTCATAAAATGTTCATAAGTTTGTTCAGTTATAGACAAGTTTTGAAGTGTTCTCGATATATATTTTAAAGCGTATAGTAAATACATACTAGAAAAGAGATGAGAACTAAGAAGTGAAATTTTAAATGTTTAAAAAGTAATTCTATTCATTTAAAGAGTATTCATTTAAAATTTATAAAAATTATTGGTTAAATATGTATGTTTATTAATGAAATACTTCGCGAAGTTTAAAAAATAATTAGAATTATACCAAAGGAAAAGAGAAAACCTTCTATTAAAAAAGATAACACCACGTAAACGCATGAGTTATCAATGGTGTTGAATTCATTTGCTTTTAGACGAAAAAGTTAAATGTTAATTTTGTTTTACCTTTAATAATAGTTTTGTAAAACAAATATCCGTCATCGCTCAATAAAAATTATACAATTGATCTGTGAGTTATTATTGAATTGTAAAAGCAAATATTTATAAACCTTGAAATATGTATCCTTATTATGAGCAGGATTGGAGTGTTTTACCACCAGAAAATAATAGAAGGTGAGTACAATGCTAAACTTTTATAGAATTGGTACCGAAATAAGCACTGCACATGTATGGCATATAATGTTGTCAATATTTTTAAATGTAATTCTGACCTATTTGTTGTAATTTTTGCATCCTTACATATAAATTTAACCAAAGTATGTAATTATTAAATCGGTATAATTGTAATCAACATCCATTTTTAAAAATCGAATGAAATTCGGGAGAATTGTTGACCAAATTTGAATTTAAAAAAAAATTATTACAGATTTATTTCATATTGACATTTCGGACATCCTTTTTACTTATGAGGCATTTATTCTGAGTTTGAATGGTTTCACAGTTAGCACATAAAAAATAAATCAATTGTAAACTAATATTCATATACGGTATGTTAGCTTAAAGGTATACTTAAAACTGTAGACTAGAATTTAGCCATTCAAAATTTAATTTTAATTTCAATCTAGATATGTTAAGCTTGAACAAATAATTATATATATCTGCTTTAGTTGATGCTGCTCTCCCGATCTCTTACTTCTACGGCCTCGTCACAGAATGGGTAAGGTGAAAGCCGAGCCGTGGGAGGGTCGAGATGTTATGTGTCGAGGTGTTTATGGACTGCTATAGACAGAGATAGAACAGGCTTGCTTCAGGGCTTAGATAAGGCCAGCCTGAGGATAGTTATTGGTTTCATTACAGGTCACTGCGAGGTTAGATCGCTAACAAGGATATGGTACAGATCCTAGCTGGACTATTGCGATGAAGAGCAGTTGGAAATTATCGAACAACTCCTTTGCAACTGTGTAGTAGTGTTCTTTTTTGTGTTTGTAGTCCATCAATTTTTCATCCGTCTCGTATACCCTCCTTCATTATTATTTAAAATATATTTAAACAAAATATATAAAATATATATTGATCATTGCAACCCTTCAGTCAGGATTACAAACCTAGCTTTTCACATTAAAATTCTTTTGTATTAGCACAGTTTACTAGACTATTAAACAAATTTATATGAAATTCTGTGAGTAAAATTATTTTATTTAAATCTTTTTGAAAACATTTTGAAAATAAAATAAATATTCAATAAGAAGAATTATTATTGTTTACTTTAAAACAATAAACAAATATATATAAATAATATAATTATTATATTTGCACAAATTTAAAAATAATTAAAAAAAGAAGAGTGTATTTTCTTTTTCATTTTTATTACTCAAAATTACAATAATTTTTCTTTATTTATGCAAATTATTTTAAAATTTCGAATTTACCACTTGAGTCTCTTAAAAGAATCATTTATCTAGGAAATTAACACCTATTTGATTTGCCCTCTGTTAGTATATCTTTCTATTTTCCCATTATGTTAGTTGGATAGTGTCAAAATAATTAAACCATCTGGCTACGCTATAATGATTTGACACATAGTGGTTTTTTTCTTTTTTACGTGCAAAGCTGCTGAAAAATTTTCGGAATTTTTTCAATGTTAAAAAACCAATTATTTGCATTAATTTTATTTAAAATTTAATAAAAATTACTCAGCAGTACGACTAAATAGCGATTAATTAAAAATTTCATAAAACATTCCAAAACAAAACATACGTATTAGTGTGAAAAAAATTATAAAATTGAATCAAAGAAAGAAGAAAAAGTGATAAAAGAAAAAAGTTGTCGCGTTGTTAAAAGGTTGAATTAGCCAAGTAAAAAAGAAAAAACGGGTAATAAAAAAGCAGAGTATATAAAGTGAAGTGAAAAAAAAAAACGAATGAAAGAGTGTCTGGCAATGATGAAATAAGATATTGTTTAAAAGAAAACAAATTAGAGTGCAAATAATATAATTAACAAATATATATAAATAAACCATAAAAACGTAACGTAATCAAAAACACGGTAAAACAATAACTTTAAAACTTTAGCAAACGAAATTTTTTAACATTTACCTCAAAACATTCAAAAACAATAATGTTCCTAAAAAACACCTGCCTTATATTTATTTCTTCCTTGCGTTTTTTCTTTGTCAACACAAGTTTCGAGTTCTTCATAAGCCCGCCTTATGGTTTCCTTCCTTAACTATTTTTTGAAGTACTTATTTTACCATTATCCTGCCATTTTTTACTTGCGCAGTATTTCTTCAGCATTCCATCTCACACTTGACCAATTTTTGTCGTTTTTAAGTCATTGTTGTTGTGGTTTTTTTTTTTGTATGAGTTTGTTTTCTTTTTCGTATTTTTGACCAATTACCCCATGTTCTTTGGTTGCTGTTTTCGTTGCTGCTTTGCTGCTTTGTCATTTTTGTTTTGTTATTTGTTCTCTTTTTAATTATTGTTGTAAGATTTAATATCTACGGTATTAAGTCTCTATTTGTACTAAAGAGGAGGTTTTAATTTTTCTACCGAAATAACAAGCTTTAAGTTATTTTTATTTATTATTAAACTAAACAAATATTAATTCAAATTTCCTCATTGATGGATTGTTTTTATTACAATATAAATATTTTTTGGAGAAACTATATTATATGCGGTAAGCGGAGTGCTGCCATTTGTTTAAATATTTTTGAGAGTAGATTGGAGATTAAGAATAAAATTTTACTTAACTGATATATCCTGCAAAGAGTAACTATACTGTAGTTTCAGTTAAACATTCCTATTAAACATTGTTATACAATCATTAATAAAAGACAATACCAGCAATATATTCTTTCCCAACTTAATCATTCCAACGCAGACAAGGTCGACCTCAAAGCGCCTACCCCTAATCTATGCATTAAATACCTATCTCGCTGGGACATGCTATTCCATTCGAAAGTAATTGTCCCATTTATTTAATTCTTTACTTCCAGAATAGTAACAAATAATTTATTCCTATTTCCTCCATAATATTTAAACTTACACCATGTTGTATTAAAAATGATGTGGCAACTTAGTTTATTGCTAAAACTCTCCACGATTATTGTAACTGTCAAATACAGATGTGTCAGAGTTGTTGTTGTGCCGTTTTGGCCAAAAGACTGTTTTTTTTTTAATTTCGTGTAGTAAGTAGTTAGTAATTGTCAGATCACGGCTATTAACAACGGAGAACAAAGTGAAAAGCAAATGAGAAAACGATAAAAAGCGATAAAATGATATTAAAAACCAGAAGGAGTATAAAGAGAACACAAATAAATTCAATAAAAATATGTTTGGCACGTACTAAATAATAACTATAGATTGAAAACAAAGTGATTTATTGTTCAATATACTTTCAAGTCTCCTAAGTGCGACAGCTTGTATTTCTCTAGAATTTCCGGCTGGTTATTCCAATTCATTGCTTTTGTTTGAGGTGAAAAAAATACTCATTGTGAGTAGAAGTAATTGGTTTGCAATGAATGAACAGTGTTGATATTGTTGTTGTCGTTGGAGGTAGTGCTGGACAGGAAAATGAGATGTAGACGGCAATGTACAAAATGACCTCTGGATTTTTTGCTTGCAATAGTTTTTGTTATTTTTGTAATATTAAGTACTTAATACAGTTTATTAAGTGGCTAAAGAAAGAAAAGGGAAATTCAATATAGCAAAACGAAAATGATGATAAAATGGTAATGGAAAGAAAAAGGTATTGGATAATAAAACAGAAACAACAAAGCCTAGACGTTTAGTTCGTGCAACATCTAATTGCAACATTTTACCCAGCTGGCAAATCATTTTTACAAATCGTTGTTGATGTAGTTAGCTTATAAGTGGTTTCATATCACAAGAAATTATACTTTATTATTCTTACGCTTCGAAATGTTTCGAGCGAGTAATGAAAACCTAGCTCCTGATCCTGCAGCTTAGAAGATGTGAAAATATTTCACCAAATAAAAGATCGTTACTACATATTTTACGATCAGAAAGTGGTCTTCACATGTAAGCCATATCCATTGGTGGTAAAATGATATTTCCATAAAACAAAACATTAATTTTAATGTTTATACTTACTGCTGCAGCATAGGTTATACATTCTATCTTAGGAAAAGATTTTTAAATTCTTTGGTTTATTATTAAAATATTTATCTACAAGTACTTGTATAAGAAAGAATTTTTAAATATAAAAAGTTTCTGTTATCGTCACTGGGTCACCCAATACTAATAACAATAATAATAATAATAAATATAAATAATGCTTGATTAAAAAAAATACTTCCTCCAGGAAAATTCGTCTTAATCATGTTATAACGGTCAACAATCACGGACAAAAGAGCTACTTAAAAGGCTACAAATCAAATCCAGAAGAAAATATAGTACTATAAACAACTAAATTGTAATTTAAATTGAAGGAAAAATGTTTCATTTAACAAGTTAATTTTTTTTATTAATTTTATAAATCAAAAACTATGAATTATAAAGTTCTAAGAGGCATTTTAAATAATTAATTACTTTGTTACTAAGAATGATTGATTTTTACAATTTTGATTAATTGCTTTTAATTTCTAAATAACTCTTAATCAATTTATGGATTGAATTTAATTTGCTATATTTAATTTCTATCGAGTTTGTTAAGTTTTAATATTTTATATAATTTGTTTTCTATTTATATTTCTATTTGCAAAACATACACACTCTTTGCAAACAATATCATCTCGACGTCTTTCATAGTGTAGAATCTCCTCACGAAAGGGCTTAACTAAAGATACAATATATACAAATACGAAACATACGTGTTATTTTTATCTTTTTAATAGTATAATCAGTTATACTGCCTACTCATTGTGTCTCAGCATATGCTCTTTAGCTTGTAAGACGCTGTAATTTAAAAGCGTTAAAAATAATACAACTTTTAATTAGTGGGGAGAAAAGGAACAAATTGAGAAGTATTAGCTTATGAAATCTAGAAACAAAAAAACAAACCATAAAAACTAAATAAAATATAGATATTTTACATATTCAGTTACAGTAGCAGCATCAGCATCAGCAACAATTAATCAACAATCAAAGTTGAATCTAATCAGCTTTTACTACAAATAATATACCCTTTTAGCATTTACTTATTTAAGCGCATTGATACATTTTGAATTGTGTTTATTATAAAACCTTGTTGTATTATAAGAACAAAATTAAAATACAAATTATTAATTTTTTAATTAAATATATAAAATAAAGTGTTAACAACAACTGATTGTATCGAATAACAAAAATAAGTCAGTCAGTCAGTTAAGTGATTCATTGTTATATACTCTCCGTTTCTTCATTCCACTGTGTGCGTTGCTGGTAATATTCGTCATAATTAATACAACGCTTCACCTTCTCACAATTTTCATCAATATAATCAACATTGAAAACAAAAAACAAATAACAGTTCAATATGAATTCGGAGCATGGGTAAATGTCACTGCTTTTTAAGATCATTTTATTTATTTTTTATTTTAATATTTATTTAATTTTTATTTTCGTATTTTTATTTTCTATTATGTTTGAAATAAGCTTTTTATTTAAACTTTTAATTGTAAATAAAAAAAGTAAGTGATTTCTATAAACTGATTATAATTTATCTCATTAAGTAAAGATTTCTTTAGAAGAATAGATTATTAAGAAGTTATCATATTTCTTCAACTCTTAACGCTTTTCATAGGACTTATCAAATTTCAAGTTATATACTCCAGACTTTTTAAAGTCTATATTAAACAAATAAAATTCTTAAAAATTTTGTTTTAAAAGTGTTATTAAAATCTTTAAAACTTAGATCTTCAAGATTTTAGATGTGCCCAATTTTCCTTCATTGTAAGGATATTTCATAACATAACATGCATTAAAAGTAAAGGCATTATTTGTTCATGGAATTGAAGTCTTGATTTAGTATGATTCCACTCAAGACCTTTTTCTTCGACAGCATATTTCTATGGTAATTTATATACGGTAACTCCATAATGCCTCTGTCTTATACTCGTCCCAGTTGGCAAAATAATTGCCCGGCCGATTTTAATAAATTTCTTAAAAGTGATGTTTTTACCTGCAAAATTATTCGTCCACCATAGACAGAACTAATAAATGATAATCGCATTGTGCCAGAGTTTATTCAAATCTTGACTGCTGAGGTGGAGCTCATACTAAAAGAGTTATCTGCAATCTCATCAAACACAAAATAAAATTGACCAAATCGATACACAATCCTGGTTTGACTACGACTTTGCTCAGCTCACGGGTATTCAATGGCAATCATTTTTGTATCTTCCATCTTCAGTATCAAACAGCTTTAGCTTTTGAGTCTATTTTATTGGTTTTCAGCTGACATTTAGAGATAGGAATTCTCGGCTACGGCAGTTATTTACGCTAAATAATGTGAAAGCCCTAGGTTACATTAGGTTAGAGGACGTGTACAACGGTTAGGTTAGAGGACGTGAGGCAAATACAATACCCCGAGGTCAAAATGCCTCATTGTAATTTCGTCTTAGAAAAGAGAAAGAATATAGAACAAGATACGGTGAAAGTCCTATATTCCTCCCATTTCTCATATGTTACGTTAAGCTAATTGGCAAAGCAGTGCATAGGCCAGGGTTTAGTATTTGTAGTAATTTTTGAAAATTGGTCTAAATCTTGCTTCACCTTTATGATATAAATATGACAAATAATCTTTTCAGTGTCTAGCTTGTATTTTTGTACTGGTCTGTAATACAATTCCGAAAGAAGCAGTTATAAAACAGAAAACACAGATTTTTAAACTTTGAATAATTTGTACATAAACATCGATTGTTCTAAGTATTTAGGTACTATATCTACTTTTTAAAATTTTCTTTCATGGAAATATGATAAGCAAAATAGAACGCCTAGATCTGAACAGATGTTGGCTTATTATTTAAATGAACTTTTTGTAATTTCTTACTATAAAAAACGGCATGCCTTTAACGATATGTTCTAAATGTTCTAAATTTCGAATATAGAAAATATAAATGTTTTTATATTTAAAAATGTTATCTTCAATTCTATAAATATACAACATATTAAAAGTATTTTGTTTTAAAATTATCTTTTAAATACAATTTGTATGTAGTATAAATTAAATTTAATCAAAAATATAAATAATATTTTTAATACATTTCTCCTGAGATTTGAGAATTTATTTCTATATACACTAACGTGATTAATTATTTTATCATAATTTGTAATTAATTTTAGATTATTTCAAGCGTTTAAGTTTCTTTGTTTTGTTTTTGCAAAAATTTATTTAATTTAACCCCTGCTACAACACAATCCTTTACTAATCAAAAATATATTATCACGTGCCCATTTCTGTTTAATTGGGTTACGTGATATTTCCATCCCCTTATATTTACAGATTTAATCCAGCCTTTAATATGGCAACCATAAGGCAAGCCTTTTCAGAGGCTGTTGAAAGAGGTAAGTGAGCCGTTAAATACAAATGTTCTTTTTTTTTTAAAAATTCATTTGTGAGCATTTCTTTTTCTTCTTTTGTTATGAACATATTACGCTAAGTGTTGTTTATTTGTTCTTTGAGAATTTACCTTTTTGCGGAGATTTCGGCAAAGAATTAAAAAACAAATTTGAACTAATTGAGCAGTATATACCATCATTTTATATACAAATGTTTAAAATACTTATGCATATAACATTAATGTCCTCATTAATTAACACTCATGAAGCTGTTTTTATAATTTAGTATGTATGTACTTATTATATATATTGTAATGATCATGAAAAAAGTCATTTGTAAAGAAAAAGGAAACGACTCATAAAAGTAAAGATAGGAAAAAAGCAAGTTTGTACAGAACATTAATCTTTAAACACCCACGTTAAATCCAAAGACTGTTTATATAAATATGTATGCGATGGCCTACGAAAAAACTAAAACAGCAGACTATTGCACTTCACATACTTTTCCTTTTCTCGTCTTGCCAATATTTGCCATTATCACACACAATCAGACATAGTCAAATATACTTATGAAAAGTTGCATTAGAGTTTCCAGAATTCGAATTTTCAAAACTGTTGCTTAATAAATTTATTATTTGGAAAATAATGCTTATCTCTGTACATACAAAATTTCCATTTTTACATTCGAAATATGACAATTGTATGATCTGTTTATATACGGTATTGGAAATCATTTTATTTAATGAAATTTTATCGCTATTATGGATATGTTTTGAATATCCAAAACAGTTCGTAGAAATTCTGATAAAATGTAAGTGATACCATATTTTTCCATATGTTCTTCTCTGTATAATTGAAAAAAAAGAAGAGAATTTCATATGTTTACATTACAGTAAGACCAGGTTTTTTATTTTATTTATTTATTAATTACAATACAATTACAAATTATATGTAACTATTTTGAAAGCAAAGTAATCTCGATCTACTGATCGGTGTAGTGTAACACAGATCGGGGTCTCTGGTGAAAATCGAGCACTCAACCTTCACGGTAATAGTCTAGCACACTACCTGGGTACCCAAGACCTAGTTACGTATCAGTTTTCAAAGAACCTTATACGTTTTTTCTAAGAAAAATTGTCCTGAATATTATGCTTTGTATTATAATTAATTTTGTGTAGTTTCCTGCTTTGAAATAATCGTTTTTAATGATTTCATATTTAGTTTTATAAAGTAATAACGAATTAAATGATTTGGGGAATCTATAAAGTAAATTCTTTGTTTATATAAATTCGTTATTCCAATAAAAATTTCTCACAATGTGCTAAAAGTAAAAATACTTTCGAAATTAAAACATTGACAATTTTATTAAATTTAATGTAAAATTGTTAATATTGGAAACCCTTAAAGCAATGACAGACTTAATTTACATAACTTTTAGTACTTTAGTGTTATTTTTTACGTACTACCTCCTTTAATGTTATGTTTGTATGTTTATTTGTATCGTTGTCTTTTTTTTTGAATTTCCTATAGTGAGGATGCCTACACCTACACGTTTAAGAGATCTTATAAGACAGATACGTGCAGCGCGTACAGCTGCTGAGGAACGAGCTGTTGTTAATAAAGAATGTGCCTACATACGCACTACTTTTCGTGAAGAGGATCCAGTGTGGAGGTTAGTAGACAATTGGCTTATAAAATTGTATATTTAATAATAAAATAACGTTTAATTTGTTTTCTTCATTTTAATTTTAACAGATGTCGCAATATTGCCAAATTATTATACATACACATGTTAGGCTATCCCGCACACTTTGGTCAATTGGAGTGTTTAAAATTGACAGCCAGCACACGTTTCACTGATAAACGAATTGGTTATTTGGGAGCCATGCTGCTGCTAGACGAACGTCAAGATGTTCATTTGTTAATAACAAATTGTTTAAAAAAGTAAGTCTCAGATGATAATTTTTCTCTTTCCGAAGGATACTGATTTTAATTTAATTCATTTTTATTTGTTGTCCTCTTTATTTCAAAAACGTCTATCACACAAAAATGAATAAATCACCAACAATCAACAACCAACAGTGATTTAAATAGTTCAACACAATTTGTTGTAGGTTTGGCACTGTGCACCTTAGGTGCAATTGCCTCACCTGAAATGGCACGAGATTTAGCCAGCGAAGTGGAGCGTCTTATGAAATCGCCAAATACTTACATACGAAAAAAAGCCATCCTTTGTGCTTTCCGTGTTATTCGTCGTGTACCCGAATTAATGGAGATTTTCTTACCGGCCACTCGTTCGTTGTTGAGTGAGAAAAATCATGGTAAGTGTGCGTTTTTTATTTAAAACTTACTAAAAAAAATTTTAATGCTCAGTTTTGTTTTATGTTTAAAAGAAAGAAAATATTGATTACATTAGAGCATGCACTTCCATTATATTAATAAACATATGTATGTGTGTACATATACATATATATGCAGAATAAATTGAAAGGAATAAAAACTGTTATAAATTTTAAATAACTTCTTAATACTTCTCCTTTGACGAAAGGAGGATTATAATTTTAGGTCATATTTGTATTTTGGTAAATGGATACATAACTGTTATATAATTTCCCTTGTCGCGGGTGTTTATTTACGCGAAATTTGTTCCGTTTTTCTAACGTTTTTAGGTTATTGTATTGTATGGTTACCATTTACGCATATGTACACATGTATATAGTCAAAACGTCGTAAGGTATCAAATCAAAGCTGAAGGATACTATTACTTAATTACACTTACATATATTACTTCTTATTGGCTGTTTAAGTCTAAAACGAACATTTTCGCGTTTGAAAAAAGATTTGTGCTTATCTCAATAGATCCTCTAAAAATGTTAATGTTTCATTAAATTTCAGAACACACACTGTTCGCTATTAACTGTCTTCTCCATTTATTTGGGGATCTTATTAAATTTCAATGTAATCTATTTGTTGTTAATTAGTTCTTAATCTGTATTCTTAATGTATTTACGTGTTTTTCGAGCCTTCAGGACCTTTGGGAATTACATTCGATTGCTTGTCGAGTCATTTAAATGTGTGCATGAATAGTTAAATATCGTTGGACTTGGTTTGATATCGTGGTCGGCCAGTAAATTCTAATAATACTCCTAAGACATCGGTATTTTATCTTTCGTTGCTTTCAAAAACAATGAACTTTGAAAAAATACTTCAACCCAAAACTCTCTGACTGTTCCATACGGAAGGAATCCAGCAATACTTATACATTTTAATATATATTTCTAATTGTTTTTTATGTAAAATTAATTTTGTTTTTCTTATCTTTCAGGTATTTTAATAACGGGTGTAACATTAATTACAGAAATGTGTGAAAACAGTGCCGATACATTGTTGCATTTTAAAAAGGTAAGCTTACTTTCATTAGTTTTTTCTTTTAATTAAATTACTATTATTAAATTTACATGTGCTACTACCTAATATTATATTTAGTATAAATAACAGTGTGCTAAATATCATAAATTAAAACACATTCCCCAATTCCATGCTTTTCATGGAAGAAAGAAACCCAAAATCTAATGTAACATTTATGTCTGTATCAATTGGAATGCCCACCCCACCTCCTATCTACAAAAAGACAATTATTCTTGTAGTGAATTTTTCTTTATACATATGCTATCCATTATGTTCTTCGTAATCTTATTACTACTCTAAAGCACATACTATTCACCTGCTCTTTATATTAAGTGTGATCTTATTCTGAAAACTATTCAGAAATTAATATATCGCAAATACATTAAAAAACTAATAAATCTAAAGCATCGTGTTGGCATGTTGATATTTTTGGTATTATAACAACTAATACGAAAATTAAACTGAAAATATCCAGACAAATTGAAATATTGTACTACATCACCCAAAAACTTTATTAAACTCCTAACAAATTGGCATTCCATTTTATGCTTTGAATATTTAAATTAAATTTTTTTTGTTTTTTAAGCTTTTTACTTATTTTAATATTAATTTTCATTTTTTATTTTATCATTATGCTAAAATAATTAATGCTAACTTATTGTTTTATTCCTGAAAAAAAAAAACAAAACAAAAACGAAACAAAAACAAAAAATAATTTATATTAAATTGCATATACCAAATACAACAAAAAAAAAACATATACGTGCGTTTGAAAATTAATTGTAATTTGCTTGCCAGGATAGCGGAAATCGAGAGGTATGAATATGATGTTAAATTTTTTGGTTTAAAGTTCTGGTTGTTTATTTTATTTAATAAAATTTTTCTTAATAGTTTTTTTGTTTGTTATATTTACAATTGAGTTCTATAGTTGTTATTTTTTGCATTATTAGCGTTAGTTTTTCTAGAATTTAACAAAACAAAATTAAAAATATAAAGTTTTGGTTTTTTAAGATTTTATAAGAGACACAATAATTAACAAATTTTAAGCAGCTTTTAGGAATATTTTTATTTTCCAATATTGTTTTTAATTAGTAATATAGTATATATAATATATATAATAGGGTGATCGATATTTTGGAAACATAGGACTTGCTGTACATATCCCACTATATACTCATGGTAGCTAGGATTCCAAAACAGGGCGTTGCTTAGGACCGGAGATATAGACGACGAAGCGAAAAAATGAAAGTCATTGACCAAAAAATGCAGGTCATCGACCAAAAAATGCAAGTCATCGACCATCTTTCGAATTTGATATTTTTCCGGAAATTTAGTTTTCATATTTCGTCAGACGGAACAGTTTCATTAATGTGTTCCAAGGTTTGTAGTCGCTGTAGTCTAGTAGATAGTGTGTTTGCTTATTAGACGCGAGGCCACACTTCAACCCCCAATTTAGACTTCTTCCACAAAACAAAATATGAAGAAATATTTCTATGGCGACTTCCTCTCAGGAGATTTCTGACAAAAACACTATAAAGTGTAGTTTCCTCGACTCATGTATAAAATTAACACACACAACATATGTGATGTTAGAAATTAGATAGTAATCTTGACTGAAAGGTTGTAATGACCAACTATATATGTATCTAAGCTTTTTTAATCTTTAGAGTGTTGGAGTCTAGTTTGATTGTAACAGAAGTCTATGACATTGAACCTTCTTAACCGTCGATTGTAACCATAAATTATTTAAAAAGTCTGTACTAGATCTTACGGAGCTTAATAGAAGTTTAAAAAACGATTCAATCTTGATGTTAGTTAGTCTGATTAGAAAGTCCCTACTCACTCATTTCTGTAGTACGAAAGTTTTAATGGTTTATACTAGCATTAGGCTGGAAATTATTTTATTATTTTTAAAAGTTAAAAAAAATATTAAATAATATATGCTTTAATAATTAACACAGCACAATTGTATGCATTTATTGTTTACTAGTTTAAGCATGCTTTTCATAACAGAATTTCAGAATTTCATGTACATTAGAGCACTTCTTTTAACAATTTGTTGTTTCCCATATTAAATATATATGAATACATAATAGTTTGTATGTATATCTAAAGCACTTTTTATGCTTTAACCTCATGCACTACTAAATGGTAGTTTAATATGAACAATTTTTAACAATATATGCGTATGTATGTATTAAAACGTATTCTTTAAATCATATTTGTTGCCAGCTTAGGATATCTACATTTATTCTCATTTCCAGTTAAATTGACAGAGAGACGGACACCTCAATTAAACAAAAAAAAAAAAATGATTCCACTGCTATAAAAGTTTTCTTTACTGTTTGTATTAGTTTACATAATCTTAAAAAATTTTCAAATTTAAACAAAAAAAAAATGGACTTTTTTTTTTGGAAGAGTGGTATTTAATGAATTTAAAAGTTATAGATATTAATGAAAGTGTAATCACAAATGATTTACAGAATATGTTTGTAATCGTTTATTCTTTTTTATTATTTTGATTCTCTTTTGTTTTCTATTGTATAGATTGTGCCGAATTTGGTGCGCATTCTGAAAAATCTTATATTGGGTGGATATTCTCCAGAACATGATGTGAGCGGTGTAAGTGATCCATTTTTGCAAGTGAAAATATTAAGATTACTACGTATTTTGGGCCATAATGACACGGACGCCTCAGAAGCTATGAATGATATATTGGCTCAAGTTGCCACAAATACAGAAACTAGTAAAAATGTTGGCAATACTATTCTATATGAAACGGTATTATCTATCATGGACATCAGGTAATTGTTTGTTAAAATAAAAGTTTTAAAATTTGTTATTAAAAGCTAGTGTTATTTAATATTAGATCTGAGGGTGGTTTACGTGTCTTGGCTGTTAATATTTTAGGAAGATTTTTATTAAATTCTGATAAGAATATACGTTATGTGGCTTTGAATACTTTACTGCGTACTGTACATGCTGATACTTCAGCTGTACAAAGACATCGTACTACAATTTTGGAGTGCCTAAAGGATCCCGATGTTTCTATACGAAAACGCGCTATGGAGCTGTCATTTGCTTTAATAAACGCCCAAAATATACGCACCATGACAAAGGAGTTGCTGCTATTTTTGGAAAAAGCCGATGCCGAATTTAAAGCTCAATGCAGTTCGGGTATGATTTTAGCAGCTGAACGTTATTCGCCCAATACGAGGTGGCATTTAGATACCCAATTAAGTGTTTTAATAGCGGTAAATATCGAAATCGAAATTTCTTTTAAATAAAATCAATTCATAATGTATTTTTCTTTTTTGTCTCCCAGGCTGGAAATTATGTGCGTGACGATGTAGTGTCATCAACCATACAACTTGTTTCTAGCAGTCCAGCCTTGGAACAAACTTATATTACCAATCGTTTTTGGGAATCACTACAAGTAGCCAATCATTGTGAAGACAAGCAACCTTTACTACAGGTAGCAGTCTGGGCCATTGGTGAATATGGTGATATGTTTATGTACGGTCCAAATGATGATGGTGAGTTAATTTAAGCGATCTAGTACACATGCGCAAGTGTATACATTTTTTGATTTTGAATTTAGAATTCGAACGTCCTTCAGAGAGTGAATTGATTGCAATGTTCCATAAATTTTTAACTTCTGCTCAAGTTTCAATAACTAGCAAGCAATACGCTTTAGTGTCATTAGCCAAGCTAAGCACTAGACTACAAAGTTGTGTTGAGTAAGTGATATTTTTACTTTATGTTACTTAAATAGCCACATATATTGACATATCTTTTCAAAAAACCAATTTACAGAGAAGTCCAGGCATTAATTACCTCATTCGGTAGCCACTTAAATGTAGATTTACAACAAAGAGGTGTAGAGTTTTCTCAACTTTTTGGTACATACAAACACTTACGTCCAGCTCTATTGGAGAAAATGCCAGCCATGCAAGTGAGTCGTATGTCATCACAAAATGGCGAAAGTAGTGGTTCATATGATGATAATAGTCCCGATCTAATCGAAAACGGTTTAGCCGACGAACAATTAAATACGGAAAGCAATATGAATACAATGAGTGATAATACGGTAATTTAAATTGCTAACTTATATTTCTATTTGTATAATATATTTATTTGCTTTTTCTGTGTGTGCTTAGAATATTTTACTAGACCTATTGGGTGGTTCAGACTTAACAACCACTACAGCGATAGATTTGTCTGTGGAAAAGAAAAATACGCTCAATGCTAATAATGATACAACAGCAAATAATCAAGATTTTCTTGATTTATTGGGTTTGGATATGTCTTCGACTACGCAATCATCAAATGTTACTGCAACAACAAATGCTACCTCCAATGCCCTTAACACAAATATGAATAACGTTTTAGTGGGCAGTGTCAACAGTAGCATAGGTATAGGCGGTGGCGGCAGCATTGGCAATTCTATGATTGGCGGTTTAGGAGATTTAAATAATATTCTATCAACAACAACCACCGTACCTTCAAATGGTAATGATTTATCATCTATTATGGCTGCCGCTAGTATAACTTCACCGTCAATGGATGTGACAGTGAATTCTTTAATGAATGATCCTTTATCTACAACAACAGCTTCAAATAATGTTAGCGTGGTATGTTGTAAATTTTATTTTAAAATAATTTATTTTAAATAATAATATATTAATTTTTTTAATATGTTTAGCCTCAAGGATTGAAATTGACAGCTCTAAATAAGAATGGTGTTTTGGTGCAATTAGTACCAGTTAAAGCTAACAACTCAATGCAAATTTATATGACAACTACAAACAGTTCAACATCAACATTGGAACAATATCTATTTCAGGTATAGTTAACGATAATGAATTTTTATTATTTAAATTTCAAAAACGTTAAACTATTAAGAGACTTAGAATTCCTTCCCGGAAAGGATTGCTAACAAAATATCCCTAAAGAGTTTGTTAACTTCAAACAGAGCCTTTATGTTTTAGATAAGACATATGGAAACGTAGAATATTTTAGCTACATTAAGTTAAAAATTATTTTCTTGAAACTAAAATTTTCCCCCTTTGTAGGCGGCAGTTCCTAAAAGTTTCACATTACAAATGTTGTCACCGTCTGATTCAGTATTACCACCCGGTGGTGTTATAACACAAGAAATGCGCGTTGTCAGCACTTCAAATGTAAGTTAAAAAAACTTCACATTTTTTAAATAATTATTTAAAGCTTTTAATAATTTAACTTTGGGATCTTTTTTTTTCAGGCAACACTGCGCATGCGTATACGCATATCATACGTAATTGATGGAGTTAATATTCAAGAACAGACAGAAGTGAGTGGTTTTCCCGATACAACACCGGAATAGGAATAACTTTAAGACCTAAAATAAAAGAAATTTCAGTATAATTATTAACAAGAATTAAGCATACAAACAAACAATAAACGGAAAAGAAATAACAAAACGTATAAGAAATTGAAATCATACAACAATATACACTACACACATACAATATGATGGTGATGAAGAAATTGTCGTTAAATCACACATAGCAAAATCAAATCTAATTATTCATTTAAACAGGTAATTAATATCCATTTATAAAAGATTGTTAAAATGAATAAAACAAATTATACGATTACTAACTAACAACACAATTGAAACAGTTTTATGAGAAAAACAATACAAGAAAATACCAATAATAATTATAATAATAATAACAACAAACACAAACTCCCTCCCTATTTGCGATATATGATAAAGAAAAATTTGGATTTTTTTTAAAGAATGTGAGAAAAAGATAAAGTTTTGAATAGGAAATATAAAATTACATAGTAATATATATATTTTTTGTAATATGCAACATAAATACACTAAAACAACGTACTTTTTCTAATATACATACATATACTATACTATACTATACTATCAAAAAACAAACAAAAAAACAAACAAAACAAAATCAAATTTAAAAAGAAAAAAAAAAAGAAAAATATTACCACTTTCTCTCCACACATTTCATACACCAAATTTTATTCCATACGCCCTATTTATATATTCTATATACATATTTATGTTCAATACAATAAATAACAAAAGAAGCCACATTTAAACTGACTAATGGACTAAAATATTATTAAAATAAAGATAACAAAACAAAACAAAACAAAACAGTAATAAAATAAATAAAAAAAAAAATAGAAAAAACCGATTTATACTAAGGCATATGTTAAAGTTGTAATTTGTAATATATACTAAAATCTAAAAAAAAGAAACGTATATTAATAAATAAAAAGAGAAGCGTAATAAAATAATATAAAATCTATATATAAAAAATTAAAAATTAAAAATTTAAATAAAAACAAACAATATTATAAATAGAAATAATCAAAGATTATTAACGCTTAAGATCGGTTGGAATATTTACATAAAATATTATTTTTTAAAACCGTGTCATTCTGTAAACGCCTAAAATAAACTTGGAAGGACTGCTTAAAGTTATTACATATTTTTTTTTGTTTTACTTAAAATGTTTTGGTTTTATTTTACTTTAGAAGTTTATCTAATTAATTTGCATTTTCTCAATAAACATAGTTTATTGTGTTGTTTTTTTTTTTAACAATTTCCTGTTTATTTTACTCATATTTTAAAATGTTTTTAAAGAAAATGTGTTTTAAAAATATAAGAGATAATAAAAGAAAAAATGGTTTTTTGAAATTTTAATTTTTGTTAAACACTTTAATATCTACTATTTATTGAAAATATATTCATCTCTTAATTAAATTCGCCACTTGTAAATTAAAACACAAAAAAAAAATTTAGTGGTTTATATAAAGCTAAGATTTTTTTTAAATTATTTATTGAAGCGAACATAATTGTAAGCTTCGAAATTAATTTTTAGTAATAGGTCTCTTATTGTAAATAAATATACATTTTTTTTTGTTACGCCTTACTGCTTCGTAGTGTAACATCGTCAATAAATTTATTTAATTTTCTTTTTTGACAATGCTACACAACGAATAAGCGAAATAAAGTAATTAAACAACAAAGGAAAGAAAAGAAAGAAAATTTTATGCAACATATTCAACCTTATTACGATTGCCACATTATATACGAAATACGACAATTTTGTAATGGATTTAAGAAAACCTGTTACAAAATTTTTGAATCTCATTAAGAATCTCGACAATTTGTGATAAGGCATATTGGTTAAACATGTTATAAATCAATACATAAATTATTTTCCGTAGGCTTTGTACCTTTTTTGTTTTGTAAATAGTACTACATCATTAAACCTAAATTTGAAATAAAACTAAAACATTTTTCATTTAAGGTCACCTAGAACGCAAACAGTTCTATTTTGAAAAAAGAAAAAAAAACAGAAACTTAAAAAATTTATTTAAATCAGAGGCCGCTATAGGAAGCTATTTCCGAAAAGCATACGACAAATATTTAATAGATAAGTATACTAAGTATACATGAATTTATGTCTACTTGTTTCGTTTAGCGGTTTTTGTTTTGTTTGTTTTTTTTTAATTATCAGATAAATGATGTCAGGCAATTGAAAATTTGGGTAATTGAACGTTTATCATATAGATTTTCAATGGTCTGATTATGTCTTCAGTAAATTGATCGTTGTATAAATGATTTTTGGAATAATTTACCTTTAAATAGAAAATCTGTTTTCATCATTAAATACATAGATTTATTAAGAAGGATATTATTTAGTTTAACCATAACCATTTTTGTGCTTTATTTGCCTTTGTCTTATTTATACACATTTTTATTCTATTTAAAACGACCTCTGATTTAAATATATCGTATATATTAAATATAGCTTGTGATTAAATTCTCATTTTTACTCGAAGTAAATAAAACATTGATGCTCTCGTTTTTCGACTAGAATAACAATATTCCACATCGCTGAAAATGTTTAAAAATGTACTAGTATGCTACAGCTACAAGACTTGGTATTACGTTTAAGATTTAAGAACCCTTATTTAAAATCTGTTTGAAAATGTATCTTGTCATTGCCTACAAAGACTAATTTCAAATGCTGGAACTGAATTCTTTTCTTTGAATTACATTTCTGAGGTTCTGAATATAGAATAATGGCAATGGCATTTGTATTTTTACATACATACATAACATACATAATTGGCCATTACAGGATTACGGCCTAGCTTCGCACACCACTTATGTTGTGTGTGTTTATTTACTACATGAGTGGCGGGACCTACAGTTTAAAGTCGACTCCGAACGACAGAGTTTTGAGAAAGTTTTCGTGGAAATTTTTTATTTACTCTCAGAGTTTTTGCCAGAAATCTGTTGAGAGGAAGTCGCCGAAGAAATATTTTTTTTTTCATATTTCGTTTTTGATGTCTGACCGGGGATTCGAACCCTGGCCTTTCGTCTAATAAGCCAACACACTACCTACTAGACTAAAGCGACTACATTTGTATTCTTATATTTCTCAAAAAAATGTTTACTGTCCCTTATATAATGATGATTTTTAAACACTCATTTAATACGATTTGTTTTTAGGTTTTAGCCACCAAATTCGATGCTATGTTAGAGAATTTTTGATTCAAATTTCAGCTTTAAAATGTATTCTTAAGATTATCGTCTTACGTTCTTTTTTAAATGGATATACAAGTGATGGGTAGAAGTAATCTTTGATTAATGTTTTAACAATTTTTATGTGTAAACGATTATAACGGCTAACCAGCATCTCGAAGCGTTTGTTTACAAATTTTAAAACAAAATCGTATTGTAATATACTATTTAAAATGAAAAAAAAAAATTTAATAAAAACATATATGCTCAGAAATTAAATATTTTTTTTCTTGTTTTGAACATATGTAGCATGGTTATGCACTTAAATAAATTTATTGCATTCTTGTAAAAATACGGTGTTGTGGCTTTAGATGGCATTATGGTATTTTCTTTTGTTTTTCTTTTAATTGATCATAATTTTGATACTCCTATACTCATTCCAAATTCTTTGACGCTTCGCGCTATTTTATTTGTTTTATTACAGGCAAAAATCCCTGGTATATTCGTTAAATTTAAAACTAAAATTTATTCTATAATTGTTGCTCGGCTTTATATGTATCTGTTTATGTTTATTGTACTTACTAACATTTTTTTTATTTTATTTTGAATACATACTACATATACTACATACATATATATTTAAACTAGGTTATAAAAGAATACTATTTACCATTTAATTAATTTTTTTCCTTTGTTTTTAAAATGATAATACGAAAAAAACTCTATGTGGTGAAAGACCAATTTTAGTTAATCTAAGTTATAAAAAGTCTATATACATAAAATAAATTAAAAGAAAATGGAACTAATTAAGTTTGTAGTTATTATACATATTCATAATTATTAATATATATACATATAAGGTATATAATAAATTGACAACAACAACAACAATAAGATGATTAGAACAAATACGTTTCAACAAATACTTTTTACACTCCTTAATAAGAGCTACTACATAGGCTTGCGATTTTTTTTATAGCTTCTAGTTTCATTCTTCGAAACAATGCATCGGTTTTTGTTTTCAATAAAAAAAGTAGCATAGTAAGTTTGTTATTAAAATTAAAATTTATTTATATATTTCTAAAAAATATATCTACAATGTAATATAATTATAGGTATACATAGATTTAATCCCTTCTTGGCAAAACTTTTGGATCCCTTAAAGTCTTGACTTTTCCAGCTCGTTTCTTTATTATCTTCTCTTTGCGGGACTTTTGCAATATTTTTAGAGCATTCGGCAATGAAAGTGGTGTCAATGTATAATCGGATATATTCAAACGGTTTCTACTCTTTTCTATGGCTCCAAAGATATACGAATATATAACATCTTCAGCGGGTATATAATATTTAACCACACTGCCCGAACGATGTCTAGAATGGGAGAGTTATAAAAAAAGAAGGATTTTCAAAATAACATTTAAATGTAAAATCCAATAAAAACTTATAATTTGTTTCCAAACAACAACTATAAAAACCTACTCGGAGCCCTGTTGCTCTAGCCCTGAGTGCAAGAGTCGTGGGCTCAATTTCCATCAGAAACTCTGGTCTGTGGGACTACAAAAAGCGTATGAATGCCTTTGTAACTCAGCTGAGGCTTACATGTACTACTGTATGCTCATTATAACGCCTACATTCATTTTGACACTTCTAGTGAAAATACTAATCACTAACTTGCGATAACCGTCCAACAAAGAAACCAGCATGTTTGTGCTAAGTGAGCGAGTGCGACTACCTAAAATCAGATTCCACAATAATTGAAATCATGAGGAGCCGAAATGATATAGCAAGATTGTGCACATAAAAAAGAAGAATTGTTAGACAAACTGTAAATAGATTTAAGGAGAATAAACCCAAATCTAAAATGATTCATTTTCCATTAACCTATATTACATTCGAAAAGTCCTAGACTTTATTGGTTTTTATGGTCTTTGGTATTCCTGTAATTGTGATGTTAAAGATCACATCACAGCCTGGAAGGGGTTGCTGAAAAAGTCAATTAAACAAGTACTGTTTAGATCGTCTGATAATTATACTTCCCGCAAAGAACTCCGCTTGGCATTACTCTAATAAGCTTCAATAAAAAAAAATCCATTTTCGAATTGCTAATGTTAAAGCTTTAGTTTAATAATCCCGATGAAAAGCCATAAAAACATCCAAGCCAACAATGATTATGATTTGTTTTTGGTGGGATTAGTAGGATCCTATTGCCAAGCTCTTAATTCGGATCTACACAGTCACATATATAAATAAATAGGCAGCTTTCGCCAATAGGAGTGGAATTGACCTGAAGCTCTCTCGCTAATCGAGAGGGATTTACGCGAAACTGCAAGAACATGATTGGAAGGCGATTCTAGTATAAATGTTATATAAGTTTTCACTTTAGGTTATCAAAATAACAACAAGCTATGGAACAAAGTATGTTTAATGGTTCATGTTTAATGGTCTAAAAAATTATTAATTGGATATCTGCCGGTTCTATACACAAGTGTATAAATGTATTCTGATCACATAGCCTGGCCACTTTAGAATTGTCTCTGGAAAGCAGAAATAAGTATAATGGGGTCTATTAAGCAATTACAACCTCTCTTAGAATACTTTAATTATTTATTGTTTAAATTTAAAAAAAAATATTAAAAATTTTTGAATGTCTGGAGCACTTACAACATTTCTGATTGTCCATGAAAAATCGCCATGAAACGATGCAGATTTTCAATATCAGTCTTCAAACTAAAAACAGGTATAGAAATCGGTAAATTTTTTAAAAATTTGTTAAAAATAACTTACTTTTCTTCAACTTCTTCTAGGGTCACGCCATCCGTATATAATTTGATTTCCAAACAAAAGCCAATATTATATTGATATTCAATGGTATGAGGATTATCATAGGCCAACATTTCGCCATCGTTAACAATGATAATTTCATCAGCCAATTCCTTTAAATCCACCGTATCATAGGAGGTAAAAATAATCGTATTGCCTAAACTGCGACTATATTTTATGATGGACCATATCAATTGGCGATCAAAGGACGATAAGCCCCTACAGGGCTCATCAAATATGAGAACATGGTTATTGACAATTAAAGCAACAGCCACATTTACTCTACGTTTTATATTCTCAGGTAAATATTCAATTCTTGTATTCATATAACGGCGCAGCTTTAATGATATAGACAGTTCACGTATTATTTTCAAACGACTTGCTTTCTTTACACCGGTAATCAATAGAAAATGTTGAAAAATTTCTCGCGGTGTTAAAAGCGGATTAAAGCCCTTATCTTGCGGACAAAAGCCTACATGCCTAATGGCTTTGGACATTTGATGTTTGCAATTAAAGCCGGCAATGTAAACTTCACCAAACCAAAAGCCACTTTCCATAACTAATTGTTTCAGTAGATGCGACTTACCCGCATGTCGTGAACCATAAATACCCAGACAGGAGTAGCTGGCAAAGGACGAAAATGACAGGCCGATTATTTTTTTTTATTTATTTATTGTAAATAAATTACATATCCTTACTAGTTTAGTGAGAATGAAATGGCCTTAACACGATTACCAGTCTTAGGCAATTCACTTTCCAATTGATCTACTAAAATCGAATGAGCTCTACACGATCGTACATTCATATTCGATATGCGTACCTTTTCTTTGACCACACGCTCATCGTCGTAAGGGTAACAAACAGAGGCATAGCTTTTAACTCTATTTGAAAATTAATTTCATTTCATTTTATATTTTCATTTTGATTCAATTTTTTTAAACAACCATACAGGGTCTTTCAAAATCGAGTTTCTATTGACATGTAAAAAAAAACTAAATTTTCCTCATCATAATTGTCAACTTAATCTTGGAATAAGAAAGTTTATTAAAGTTAAATCAAGTTTAAATGAAATTGCTCGGTAGAAGACATATAAACAGCAAAGCCTATTTATTTTGCAAAACATGAAAGAAGATAGAAGCATAGCAATTGGATGTCTCTGCAACATCTATCACATAAGCAGCAGTGTGGCCAAATTTTTTTGAGCACACTCCCGTGTCTATCACTTAGAAATTGTACAACACGTAGGTAGAGTGTTAGCTTATTAGACGTGAGGCCACGGATCCAACACCAGGTCAGACATCTCCAACAAAACGAAATATGAAAAAAATATTTCTTCGGCAATTTCATCTCAGCAGATTTTTGCCAAACCTCTGATAGAAAATTAAAATTATCAAAGAAAGTTTCACAAAATCTATTGTTCGGTGTCAATATTAAACTGTAGGTCCCGCTACTCACAAAAATAACACATACAATATAAGGGAATAGAAACTCGAACTTGAAAGACGACAGATCGTAACCTGGTTTACTTTTTTGGTGTTGATTGCATATGTCGTTTGCGAGCAATAAATACTATCAGAAATTTCATGGCCAAGATAAAGGCGGTAAGAGTTAAAAAAAATATCGAATCTAAAAATCCCGGATAATCCCATTGGAAATACTCATCTAAAGTTAAAATAAAATAACAGTTAATAAGAGCATATGAATCCTTTGTCACATTATATTACTTACCTAAACTAATGTGTTCATTATTATTGAAAATTTTCGAAGTTCCATGTAAAATTGCAAAACCAGGCGACAGCATTAGTATGTAGAATACATATTCAAAATATAAATAATATTGTATAGCATTTATATATAAAACATATGGAAGTATGCCTTTATAAAAAAAAAACAACAAGTATTGAATTAAATTTTTTAATTAAAAAAAGTTCTGTTTATACTTACCAATCACCAAATGGATGCATAAGATTTTAAAGTATGCTTTAACACAGTGTGTTTCATCGAAAAATAAGGTCATCAGATAAATAAATGTCAACGATAACATGCCACACATGAACAGGACATAGGCGGCTTAAAAAAGAAGAAAATTTCATAGAAAATTTAAATAAAAAACTATTTGCCAGCCACCGGAAAAAAATTTAAAACAGAGTTTGCCACTCGATGTGTAACCAAATCAAAATACTGCAAACAATCACTACGACATTCGAATTCTTTGATTAAAACGACTATTTCTATTCTATTCTGTAGCATTGAGCCTTTCCTGGGAATAAAAAGGCGTTTGTACTTGTTAAATTGGCTTCTCAATCGGTTGATGAGATTGTTGTGAAATCTAATCCTTCAACTTGATACCTCTTTGGACTCACAATAAGATGATTTCTGGATATTGAGCAAAAGTGTCGGTAGGACAGATCGGGAAGCTACGTTGCTAGAAGCCTATGTATATCAACGGTGATTCATAAACCCAGTAAGGCCATCGTGAGTCAAGTAACTGTATGCCTTATCGGACATTGTGATGTCAGGTCATTGTCTACGATCTGAGCATCTCTTCAGTTCTATTTTGTATATTTGTCTGGCCTTTTTCTTCATACTCTCTGGTGCTGTTAGTTCACTTCTTTCGACCTTTTAAGACGAACATAATAAGTGTTTCAAGTTTTTTTGTATTTCATACTATTACTATAACTGTCCTCTACCTCTAGTGTAGCCCTTGTGCTGACCAACTTCCTCACTTGTTTGGTGGAATTCAGTCAGTACAGGGACTGCGCTTACCTGTAGCATCACAGCGGGCCTCTATGTGTACTTAAGTCAGAGCTACCACTTCGTCCTAAACTAACATATTCCCGTCTCCTAACCTACAACATGCCATGTTTTTTTATTTATTTACTTATTTATTATCTTCAATCTCTTTAAATCTAGTATTAGCACAGTGAAGCAGTTGAAACAAGGTATTAGGCGAGAATGGAACAACATAACCTCGGAATTTTCAACCCATCTCCTGCAGTCGATGCTTCTATGATTGGAAACAGTAAACAAAAGCAAAAGGTGTTGGTTATAACTGTTCCAACAGTGCCTTTTATTTGACTGTCCAATTTATTTTAAAAATATTTTTAAATATAAAATGTTAAGTATTATAAATTATTTAAAAGCTCTTCTAATTATCTATAAATCCGCATTTTTTAAATATTCGATTGAAGTGGAAAAATCGGCATTTGAATAATCTCCTATTTCGTGTCCAATTATACTTATATATTGTACTACTTAATACTATTAATTTGTTATTTGTTATACAATTAATTTATTATTATATAAATAAATTATTTATAAATAAAAGGTTTATGAAAAAAAATTATCGAAAAATAATAAAAATAAAATAAAGAAACAATTGTTTCACTTATAACACTGCGATGACCTTAGCGAATCGCTTAATAGATCATACACCATATTCCTCAATAAGTTTATTCGGTGTTGTCATTTTACACTTGCACACCCTGTATATTGGGATTAATTTTATGATGATTTTTACCAATTATGGTTGTTAACAGGCGATCAGAAATATCAAATGAATGACCACAAAGAGAGCGAGAGAGAGTTTAATTATTTCCCCTTTTCTTGTCCGATTTCAAATAACGGTTTCTAAAAGATATGTATACCCTACATTATGCAATTTTGACAGCCTGCTTGTTATGTATCAATTAAATATCTGGCGACCTTCTTCAATTTCTTGTCTCCTGTTCTTGTAATGATTTCAAACGAAAGCAAAATTTTAAATTATTAGAGGCATCGATGGGGATTGGCCATAAACATAAACCATAACAATTAAGATTTAACAGGCAATCAGAATTAGTAGATGAATGATCACAAAAAGCAATTTTAACTATTTCCCCTTTTTTTCATTCTCCTCAAATAACTGTTTCTAAAAAAAGTATGTACCCTACTGTATGCAAATTGGGCAGACTACTTGTTATGTGTCATTTAAATAAACATTATTTCCTGAAGTTTATCCAAAAGAAAAGTAGCTCCTTGAATTTTAAATAAATTTAATTTATCAAGTTATGGCAATCGCTAATAATTTGGCTGTGCCACTTTTATGACGATTTTACCAACCACGACTAGTACCAGGCAATCAGAATAATTAGATGAATTATCACAAAAAGAGATTTTAACTATTTCCCCTTTTTTCATTGTCCTCAAATAACTGTTTCTAAAAAATGTATATACCCTACCGTATGCAAATTCGACAGACTACTTGATATGTGTCAATAAGATCTCTGGCGACCTTTTTCAATTTCTTATCTCCTGTTTTTACAATGATTTCAAACAAGATTCAAATCAACAAAATTTAAAAATATTTGAGTTAGGGGGTTAAACGAAAAAGACACGATAACAGGAGATCAAAAATAGCTCGGAAATATTTCATATGAATTTTCGTTCTTCTGAAATAATTTGTCTTACAGAAACATTCTCAATATTAGAAAAATTGTTGACTGAAATGATTACTTTCAGATGGACAGATGGAAAAAAATAAATATTTAATCAAGAAAAATAAAAATCCACATTTTTTGTTATGTTGATATGGTGGACCTGATCAATTCTAATTATCCTGTCGCTTTTGTAAGCATTGCAATCAAAATGATAGCTGGCAACCTTAAACAAAAGAATAGCAAAACTCTCTCTTTTCTTCTTCAAGTCGTGTTTGTTCGCAGTCGCAGTTTGTTATTGTAATAAGAGCAATAACAATTAAGGTTTAACAGGCAATCATAAAAATTAAATCAATGACAATAAGGAGAGCATTTCTCTTTTTCTTGCCCGATTTTAAACTGTTTCTAAAAGATAGTATACCCTACATTATGCAACTTTTCAGCCTAATTGTTATGTTACGGGTTAAGTTACAATTTGTAATTTAAAAACATTTTTAAAGTAGCGCGCGCTTAACAAAACATTGAGTAACTCCTATTTTTTCTTTCTCTTCATATCTCCTGTATGACAAATTATTACAGAACAAGAAAAATGAATATGATAAGTCAGTCATTCATGCATAAAAAGTTTGAGCTACTTTTTTTTTAAGAATTTTCGAAACGCTTGTCATTTCAGCTTAATTCCCTGTTTTATGATCTCAATTCCTCAAATATTTTTAAATTATGTTCCTATGAATATCGTCTAAAATCGTTGCAAAAACATGCGATCAGAAATCGAAAGACGTCGTCAGCGATCTAACTGACACATAACAAGTAGGTTATTAAATTGCATATGGTAGGGTATGCACATATTATAAGAACAGTTATTTTAAATCAATCAAGAAAGAGAGAAATATTTAAGATCCCTCCCCTTTTCGTCATTCATTTAATTATTCTGATTGCCTGTTAAATCCTAATTGTTATGGTTTAAGAAATCGTTAAGCGCCTCTGCACTAGAAAATTTTGCCTGCAAACACACAACCTAAAGAGAGACAGAATTTTGCAATAGTCTGAAATCATGAGAAAAACAGGAGACAAGAAATTGTAAAAGGTCGCCAGCGATCTAATTGACACATAATAAGTAGACATTGCATGCGGTAGGGTATGAACATATTTAAGGACAGTTATTTTAAATCAATCAAGAAAGAGAGAAATATTTAAGAGATCTCTTTTTATGGTCATTCATTTAATTTTTCTGATTGCCTGCTCACAAAAGTGGCAGAACTAATAAAGAAATTTTTTTAAGAAAATTTTATTTTAAAAAAAATTTTATTTGGTTTAGGACATATTTGAACTAATAATATCCTATCAAATAGCCGGTACAAATTGCATAATGTAGGGTATACAAATCTTTTACCAACAGTTTTTTGAGTTCGGTTCCGAAAAACTAAACTCTCTCTCTTTGTGGTCATCCATTAAATTTTTCTGATTGCCAATTAAAACCAAATCGTTGTTGTTAAGGAATCGTTAATCCGCTCTCCTGATTTTTTCCTGTGATTAAAATCACAAGTATTTGCAATTCGGTTATTACTAAGGTTTATCAGATGTGTTTTGGTTTTACTTAAAAAGTGCGCACCCTTTTTATTCGCTGCGATTCTGTTATGACACTTCATTTAACGATTGTCCTGCCGCGCTTTGACAGGCAATCATAAACATTAATTGAATGACCGTAAAGAGAGACTTTCTGTCTTTCTTTCCCGATTTTAAATAACTGTTGCTAAATGATGTGTATACCCTACATTATGTAATTTTACAGGATAATTGTTATGTTATGGATTAAGTTACAATTTGTAATTTAAAATTTCTAAAGTAGCGCGCGCTTAACAAAACATTGCTTCCTAGAGTAACTCTGCAATTTAAAGCTTTTGAATAAAATTCCCTACATTCTATATTGTTCCTATATACAGTATATGACAAAATGATTTTAAATTACTCGGCTTATCTACGAACGATTGTTTTAAAGAGTTTTAGCAAGCAATCAGAATATTTGAATGAATGACCACAAATAGAGAAAGAGAGAGAGACTTTAATTATTTTCCTTTTTCTTATTTGATCCCAAATAACTGTTTCTAAAAAAGATGTGCGTACTCTACCCTATGCAATTTTGACATGCTACTTGGTATGCTTTGAGTTACAATTTGTAATAAAAAAATTTTAAATTAAAATTAAGGTTGAGCAGAGTTATCTTCCAAAAATCAGCTTGAAAGCTCTTTCATTAATCTAGACTTCATGACATTTTTATGTCTAAAGTAGCTCAATGAAATCAAAAGATCAGTACATTAAGAGGGCATTATGTAATCGACTCAAGTTAATAGTAACACATGTTGTCGAGTAAAGTAGGGACCACATTTTATGCAAAAACAATTATTTGAAATCAATATAAGTGGCTCTTATGGTCAGTCGTTTAATTTTTATGATTGCCTGTTAAATCATAATCGTTATTGTTAAACAATTGTTGCTAATCTCCTTTGACAACAACAAACTTCGCCAGCAAAAATTATCTGAAAACAAATAGAGAGAGAGAGAGAGAAAGTTTTGCTATTCTTTTATTTAAGGTTGCCCTCAATCGTTTTAGTTGCAATTAGACGTGATCATGGCTACCATATCAAAATAAAGGAGAACTTCGATTTTTATTTTCCTTGCATAAATATTTTTTTTGTTTATTCATATTCTGTCTGTCCAGAAGTAATCCTTAAAATCAAGGATTTTTCCAACCACGCCATGTATTTTTTCTTTCTTTTCATATCTCCTGTAAGACAAATTATTACAGAACTAATATCCTATATACATATCCTATCAAATAGCCCGTACAAATTGTATAATGTGGGGTATACAAATCTTTTACCAACAGTTTTTTGAGTTCGGTTCCGAAAAACTAAACTCTCTCTCTTTGTGGTCATCCATTAAATTTTTCTGATTGCCAATTAAAACCAAATCGTTGTTGTTAAGGAATCGTTAATCCGCTCTCTTCTGATTTTTTCCTGTGATTAAAATCGCAAGTATTTGCAATTTGGTTTATCAGATGAATTTTGGTTTTATTTAAAAAGTCCACGCCGGCAATCAGAATAATTCAATGAATGATCATAATTACTTTTCTTTCTACTTTTGATTACTTTTCTTTTGTCTGATTGTCCCAAATAACTGTTTCTAAAAGATGTATATACCGTACATTATGCAATTTTGACAGCCTACTTGAAGGTCTCTGGCGACCTTCTTCAATTTTTTGTCTCCTGTTTTTACAATGATTTCAGAAGAGATTCATAGGAACAAAATTTAAAAATATTTGAGTAATTGAGTGTTTTTCATAGAACAGGGGATTCAACGTCACAGACTAGAAAATATTAAAAATAATGCAAGCGAGTGACTTTGTCGCACAGAAATAGGAGATAAGAAGAGAAAGCAAATAAGAGGAGAAATCCCAATATTTATAAGTGTTGTAACCAAAATGAGAGAGGGCAACCTTGAACATAGTAATAGCAAAACTTTCTCTCTCTCTCTCTCTTAAGTTTGTGGTCGAAGGCAAAGTTCTCCAGTTCTTTTTCTTGTCTGATTTTAAATAACTGTTCTTAAAAGATGTGTATACCCTATATTATGCAATTTTTGCAGCTTAATCGATATGATATGTAAATAAGTTAGAAAATGTCCAAACCACCGTTCGTTTAATAAAAAATTATTTCCTAGAGCAACTCTGCATTTTATAGTTTTTGAATAAATATATACGACAACATTATGTGCCCTACATCCTCTTTTATTCCCATATACTGTATATGATACAATAGGTTATCAGAATCATGGATTAGATCTCCTCTGTTGATTTTTTAATATGTTTAAAATAGTCATTGTTAAAAATATTTCAGTGCAAGCTTGTCGCTTTGTCGCACTGAAATAGGAGATAAGAAGAAAAAGGAAATGACAGCAGGATTCCCAACATTGGAAAAATCGTTGACTTAATTGATTATCTTAGTTTTTGGGGAATAAAAAAAATATTTATTCACGAAAAATAAAAATCGTAATTTTTCGTTATTTTGATATGGTGAACCCGATCACGGCCAATAATTTTTGTAATTGATTATCATTACAATTAAGCATTACGATCAAAATGATAAAGGGCAACCTTAAATGCTATAATAGCAAGACTCTCTCTCTCTCTCCCTTTTTTTCTTCAAATTGTATTTGAAGGCGAAGTTTAGTATTGTAATAGAACAATATCAATTAGAATTTAACAGGCAATCATAAAAAATAATTGAATGACCATAAAGAGAGAGTTTCTCTTTTTCTTGTCCGATTTTATATAACTGTTTCTAAAAGATGTGTAGACCCTACGTTATGTAATTTTGATAGGCTAATTGTTATGTTATGGATTAAGTTACAATTTGTAATTTAAAAAAATGTGTAATCGAACGCTCGTTTAACAAAACATTATTTCCTAGAGTAACTCTGTAATTTGTAGATTTTTAATAAATTTAACCGACATATTATGTTCCCTACACCCTATATTATTGATATATTGAACATAGGCGACAAGTGTCACTAAATGTCATTGTTTGTAATATTATTAGGGTTTACCAGATATTTTAGATATACATGATGCTCTTTTCTACACGTGCACGCACACCCTTTATATTCACTGCACTCATTTTATGATGATTCATATTATAACAATTGTTTTACGATGATTTAATAGGCAATCAGGATAATTAAATGGATGACCATAAAGCGAGAGATAGAGAGAGAGCGAGAGTTTAATTATTTCTCTTTTTCTTGTCTGATTTCAAATAACTGTTTCTAAAAGATGTATATACCCTACATTATGTAATTTTGACAGTCTACTTGTTATGTGTCAATTATATCTCTGACAACCTTTTGCAATTTCTGGTCTATTGTTCTTCCAACAATTTCAAATGAACAAAATTTAAAAATATTTGAGTAATTGAGTGCTTATCATAGAACAGGAAAAATACAAGCGATAACAGAAGATCGAACATTTTAAAAAAGAGCGCAAAAATATTTTAACAGTGAGTGACTATTCATATAAACTTTTGTTCTTTTAAAATCATTTGTCTTACAGAAATAGGAGGCAAGACAGAAAATATTTATCATGGTTACAAAGAGTGGAAAAATCGTTGACTTAAATGATTACTTTTAGACGGAAATATTGTTTTCAGTGAATAAAACAAAAAATAATTTTTTATTTCCATAATTATTTTAATATGGTAGACAGGATCATGACTAATTAACCTAATCATTGCAACCGAAATGAGAGATGGCAACCGTAAGTAAAAGAATAGCAAAACTCTCTCTCTCTCTCTTTTTTCTTCAAGACGTGTTTGCAGGAGAAGTTTGCTATTGTAATAGGAGCTTAACGATCAGTGATGTAAAATTGAAATTTTGAAATAGTACCGAAATATGACTGAAAAAGTGCTCTTTTGCATCAAATGGTACTTTTATAAAAAAACATACATACATAATTGATCATTACAAACCTTCAATAAGGATTATAACCTAGCTTCTCACACCACTTATTTTTTGTGTGTTAATTTTATACATGAGTGAGTTTAAAGTCGATTCCAAACAGCTTTTTGAGAAACTTTTCATGGCAATTTTATTTACTGTCAGAGTTTTTGCCAGAAGGAGTTCGCCGAAGAAATATTTTTCCATTTTTCGTTTTGTTGAAGTTGTCTAGCATGGAGATTGAACTGTGTCCTCAAGTTTAATAAGTAATATTTAATATACGTGCTGAATGGAACAGAAAAACAAACGACTTTTACGTGTTTCTCACATACAAAACAAAACAGTGAATTCGAATGACGTAAAAGTTACGTTAAATCAAACATCAACGGAACGTAATGCAACATACGTTAATTTTTTGAATATGAAGAGCAAATTAAATAGTTGCAGAAATTCCGTTCTCGTTGCTCTTCGTATTCTAAAAACGAGCATACCTTTCGTGGACGCTCCTCTAACAGGGATTAAAGACTGATTACTTTGAACATTTTGAATAGTTGAAAATCGCAAGACATTAAAAAAGTATTAAAAGGAGTACTAAAAGCGCCACAAGAGTATTGCGGTAGTTTTGAAATGAAAAAGTACAGCAAAAAGTATTAAAGTACTCATTAAAGTACACTCCCTGTTAACAATTTTTTAACAATGTCAGTTAGAATTTAACGGGCAATCATAAAAATTAAATGCATGACTATAAAGAGAGACTTTCTCTTTTTTACTTGTGTATACCCTACATTATGTAACTTTAACAGCTTAATTGTTATGTTATGGGTTAAGTTACAATTTGTAATTTAAAAAATGTCTAAGGTAGCATTCTTTTCCTAGAATTACTCTGCAATTTATTGCTTTTGATTAAATTTAACTGATCATATTATGTTTCCCTATATACTATATTATGCCTATATACTGTATATGCCTCCATAGGGCCAACAATATGTGTTGAAAACATATAAAACGATTTTTAATTTCTTGTGTTAAATTCTTTCTGTAACAACTTTATTATTAAGTCCCAGGCATACACACACTTTATATTCGCTGCGCTCTTGCGATTGTTCTACGAAAATTTAATACGCAAACAGAATAATTGAATGAACGACCATAAAGAGACAGTTTAACTATTTTCCTCTTCCTTGATTGATCCCAAACCAGCTTTCGTTTAATAAACATTATTTTCGAGAGTAGCTCTACAATTTGTAGATTTTGATTAAATTTTAGCAACGATATTGCAATCGATATATTCGATATTATTTTTATGGACGCAATAGCTGTGTTTTTAAGTGTTTTTGTTTGTACTTTTCACATAAGCATACGAACGTGCGAAATCGCTCGTCTCACAAGAACAGGTCCTCTGGCAACTTTATGTTTTTACTTGTCTCCCGGTTTTTTAATTATTTCGGACGAGATTAGTACGAACATAATTCAAAAATATTTGTTCGATTTCATACGTTCGTCTATTTGTATGAAAAACGCAAACAAGACCAGGCCCTAGATTCCTGACAATGTTTTGATTTTTCTTGTCTCCTGTTTCAAGATTGAAAACATTTAAACAATTGACAGTTTTGCGCCTTAAAAGACGATCGAAAATTTGTAAGAAAATACTCCCAAAATATTTCAAAACGCCTCACAAAACGTAAATTAACGATCAATTATATCATACAACATGTCACGAGTTTGGTAATCCTGCAAAAGTTATAAGGCTGCATGTAATGATGTTGCACGAGAACTTTAGCTAAAGACAATTTTCTGCATCATATGATCAGGGTGAAAGTTTACCAAGTTATCTTAACACTAATTTTCTAATAAAGCGTCTGTGGTTTAGAAAATCTTTCATTTGTTCGAAATTGATAACACTTCGAGTGTCATTTTAACTTACCCAATAGTTTTTCCCATCTAAATGCATCCGATATGATTATTACCAGATATACAAGACTTATTAACAGGTATATTGTGTAGTCCCACATAAACGACATTATCCAGAATTGTCTATCCTTTAGACCAGCAATTCGTTGCAGTGCCATCATGAAATTGAAACGTTCCTCGGTAAGGGCCACGAATACCATACACATTGTTAGTGGCATAATTATGCCCAAAGTCAAATGTAGTCCACGATTTGATATCAATTTTACCGGTTTATTGATGACTGTCATTTCGCTAAAATTAAAACATAAAAAAAACTTGTTTTTATTGAAATTTCAAACAAGAATCATTATTTTATGATAATAATAGGCCAACACTTCGATCTAGGCTAAGAAACATACAAAAATATCTTAAAGCAGATTCTGAGAGCATCTACACTTTGTCACTTGAAGCAGGATGGGAAAAAGGCAATTTTATTGATTCTAAATTGGCGGTTTGCTGTCTTAATGGCTAAAAGGGTAGCTAAAATTTCTGCCTTAAGGTTGGACTGGCTACTGGTATACGGACTAGAAGATCGTATGGCTGACTAGATATTCATTCCTTTTAATATATCCAACATAAGACGACATTATTGAGCATAAAAGTCGCATCGACTATTGTGGAAGATATTGAAATGAAATGCACAAGCTTCGTGAGCTATATAAATATATTGTAGGACAGAAGAAACGAGTTCTCTATTCGCATTATAATGTTAGCGTAAAATTATTTTTCCAAAGAATCCATTGTTGGTTGGCGGGTCATTGGGCACACACGTTTTCATTCTTAATATTAATTAAAATCCAATTCTATACACAATAAAAATACTTACTATCCCTTGAATATGTAGGCTGCATGAAAGGATAACATTGCTGTGTGGAATACTTTCTCATTCATGTGAAAATAAATTATTGGATCTGCTGGTCTCAAAGCTACCATCTTTTTATGCAGGCTACTGTTGACAGATTCAATATTATCGTAGATAAACAAACCATGTTTTAAGTCCCTCACGTTTCTTATTTCTATATGAGGTTGTTCGGATGGAAGTTCTTTTATTCCATTAGCAAAAACGATAACAGTGTCATTCAGATAGTCCAGAGATACTTGAGAGAGTGCATGAATGAGAAACCATGATATAAAAATTGCCCACAGAGGTAGAGAATTTTTCGCTTGACAATAAAGCTTCTTATGGAAAATGGCAGTTTCCGGACATTTCTTCAAGTCCGGTTTCTTGTCCTGTAGGAATTTTAATGTATTCTTTAAATCGGGCAAATTGTTATAATTGTTTATATCTGGTTCTCTGGTCATAGCCATATAGACATCATTTAAATGACTGCCTGTCACGTAGACATTAGAGATGCCAAGTGTTGTATATTCTTTTTCCAATTCGATAAGAACACGTTGATAGAATGCCTTTTTATCAGCCGGTAGTAAGTAAATAACACGATCATTAAACTGTTGATGGAGTTGCACATTTGGTATGAATTTCTTTATTAGCTGGGTGATGGGATAAACAGGCTTCATCGGTTGTATTAAACAAATCTGAAATGAAAACAGGAAAATTACTTTTTTTTCCCATAAATTTGTGGAAAAACTAAACCACTTACCAAATAAAAGCCTTTGCCAAATCGAGTTCTTAAGTAGAAGGATGAACCATAGGCCATTAGATGGCCTTTGTACATTATGCCAATGCGATCGCCAATTTCATTGGCTTCATCTATTGAGCACGTAGTAATTATAATGGCACGTTCCGATTTTTCACTGTTGAGAATTTCCCAAAACGCATGTTGATGATCGGCTTTCATATGCAAAGTGGGCTCGTCTAATAAGACTACCGGCGTGTTACAGCTTAATGTACAGCATAGTACGAGCAGCCGTTTCTGTCCAAAGCTTAAATGTTTCACACGTTTTTTATCACAATCCTCTATGCTGACCCGCAAAATCTTTAGCCATTTTTCAATTTCGTTTTCCATTTCATGGCGATTCTCTTTTAGCTGTTTTGTAGCAATAAAATATCGTAGAGTTTCCTTTACCGTCAATTCATCGTATAGTGCATTATTGGGCATGGCCACGTCAACATATTGCCTGTAATTAAGCCAATTATCAATTTTTTCATCATTCCTGTAGAAACGTATTTGACCCTGGTGATCTTGCCAGCCTGCCAATATTGCAATTAGTGTAGTTTTACCACTGCCATGAGGGGCCACCAGTACGGATATTTCGTTTTTAAAAAATTTCATTGAAATATTTTTCAAATCACCGTCCAACTTCGGGGAAAAGTCACGCACGCTTGACACATCGTCAAGTTTCAATATCTGGCCACTAAGATGGCCATATTCAATATTATCTTCTAACGTCTGGGTATTAAAATCGGGAACATCTTTTTTTATTTGCTTTCTGCATTTGTTACCCAACCAAATATTTTTAATATAGGGTCCGGGTTTGGCAAAATCTATAATTTTCAGTACGCATATATATATTACGAGTACAAAAAGTTGCATAACCAACATCGCTATTGCAGTCGATGCGGTTATATGTTTATATTCTTTTAGATAGAATACACCACTCGCTAGCATGTTATTGAAAAATATTGTAAATATGATGATAATTTTCCATTGCGTTACGTCTAAGGTTATCAATGTTAATACTTCAGTAAATACGGCATATGTGGCTATCCACAAACAGGCACCACACCATACGGCTGCTCTGGCATTCGCCAATAATGTAGACAATGCCATGGCATAAATGATTAAAAGCACACTGTACATGACTATGTAGGTGAATATTAAGAATATTTGCTGTAAAGGCATCACAGGATGCCAAGTTGCCTGGAAAAAAAAAAAATTAACAAAAAAAAAACATCATTAACTGGATGTCATCCGACACAATACTTAGCAATCTTAGAGTTCAACAATTTAGTTTCCCTTCCTAAAAATCCTGCATGGATCCTATCGAAAGTTTACTGATAATTGTGCAACAATCTACAGAATTTTGAACGACGCCACATCTGCTGTTCACTAACCTCTAAAATTCGACAAGATCTAAACACATTGTGGAATGGTCTTTCTTTAGAAGGAGGTTCTGCTGAATAACTTTAGTCTTATTCAAGCTTTATATCATGATGTTAAGCATCGTTTTGCATGAGTAACTGCTGTTCACCAGGGCTGTGATTAGTTAAAGCAATGCTCTATTTTATAGTTCGTAATTCTACTAAAGCAATTAAAGACATTAATTCCTCTAAATCTATATAGTGCCTCTTCGAAGGCTATTGCCCAGCTATGCACTTAAGTGTTATCCTCTGGTAAGTCATAATACCCTGCAGCTTCTAAGGACGTGCTCTGATGATACACTCTCATCATCACTGAATCTACATATTGAGTACGCGATGATCTCCAGTTCAATTTGATTTTAAGTTTACAGTGCTCTGTCGAAACTGTAATTACCCAAAAAAAAAACTTTGTCTCAAAATTTAAATCATATGAGTCTACTTTTCTGTGCAGGGGATAGTAAAGGAAGGAACTTTCAACCACGAACGAACGAAACGAATTTTATGTTAGACTTAGATATCTCCCATTACACATAGCACGAGTTCATCTACAATAAAATTTCGCATTAGTCGTGAAGGGATTCCTGAAGTCATGGTGTCATCGTTTTACTAACAGCATATAATAGAGCTGACAGATTGTACATCAAGTCAGTGCAGTATTAGATTTGAAAGACCACGGTCACTATTTCTTTCGTTTTGCTTTCTAAGTTAGAAAATCACAGACTGAAATATAATCTATTTCCGTTCCTTAATTTTGCAATTACGAATCCCATTTTAATATGATGAAAGGAGTCGAATGCAACTTTTAAAATTAAAGAAAAAAAATTATGAAATTTACCATTATACACAGCAGTACTATTATGTCCAATAATAAAAAATGTAGAAATGATATTATATAATGGGCATATCTTTGAGCTTCATAGCTGTAACCGTATAACCAGTTGTGGGCAAAAATATTCTCTTCACGTTCGCTTGAAAATTTCTGAAAATATTTGCAAGATTAATAACAATTTCTCAATGAATTTTTCTTCCAAATCTACCATCACTACTCACCCATACTAGATGTAAAAATGGCACAAAATAAAGGAAACTATATAGAAACGAATTAAGGAAGCCTTCAGCAGTCAATCCTCTTCTATCGATATTATTAACACAACCCACTTCTGGGTCTGCATCATGATAAAGTGATGACATAGACATCATATTAAAAGTGGCTAGTATTTTTAGAGTCTTTTCCAATGAAATGTCTGTGTTATACTTTGCTTTTAGTAGGTGATCGTATAATTGTAGAAAGCCTTCTCGGACATAAAAATCGACATGTTTTAGATTCTCAAGCTTATCGAGTTCTTGATAGCCCGAGCAACGGGTTAACCAAAAATCTATCATTCTAAGTGATTTTTTCTTGTATTGCGTACGAAAGTAATTGGGAAATCGAAGCGTCATATTAAAATCATTTAAAACAATGCCAGCGAATACATCTTCGGCATTAAAGTGACTAATCATTTCAGCCTCAGTATCAAAACCACGTGAGCCGCTTATTTTGAAAGTGGTAACAGTGTTTTTGATGATATTCTGAGTAGTTGGATCGTTTGGAGTGAAATATAATTTATACGGTATTATATCGCTAGAAATGTCCATTTGTTCTCTGGAAGATGTAAACAATTTATGAATGAATTTTGAATATGTCCAGATGAATCAACGTATATGTGTGTGTAAATATTTAACACTCACTTAAATTGCGTTAAGTCTTTTAGAATATTATGAGCATAAAACGTATCCGGATGACTTTCAGGCTTTAGAGCCACTGTAATCAGAAATATCCCAATTATGATCGTAATTTCCCATAACGTTTTAACTACACATCTTTTCTCGACTATAATATTCTTTCTGATCAGTAAACCGAAACTGTGTACCATTATTTTCTTAATGATTTCTCGTAATGATTGATTGATTGATTTCAAATGAATATTCGCTCAGATTTGAAGTTATTTCTTTAGAAAATATATAAGTTTTGATTTTTATTCAATTTTTTTGTATTTATGAATTACAAGGGAGAATTGTGGCAGAATTTTCAAAAGTTAGTTTATATAGGGTGCTGCAAAATAACAAATTATGTTAAATTTCAATCGGCTTTGAGATCTTGGTTAGTGAATAACTCACTATTTCTTATAACTATTTTTGCATATGTGCTATCGCAATCTTTACTTACACGTTATTTTATTGCTTCCTCGCCTCCTTGGGGATTCCATTCTATTGTGCTTCATGTAAAGTATGTAGGTCACAGATCTTCCAAGGGCAGACGCAATCCTTCATCATTTTCATTTTCTAATTCCGAATTCGGCTCACGTTTCCTCATGGTTAATCCACAAATGTTCGTTTTAGTGGCCAGAAAAAGTCGGCAGTGATAACGGTTGACGTCAAATTCCGATGGAGCACTCACAATTGTAAAGCTCAAGTGGTTAAATAAACCTGTTGAATATATTGATTTTCATCTGATGGGAGACATTGAGATTTCCGCATTTCTTTCTCTGTTTTCTATAGTGCTTTTAACTATAGGTAGAAAGTTTGCTTGTTGTAGAATATAATCAACAATGTTATAGGGAATTCTGTACACATTTCGTATTGCAGCACATAAGGCGTTCTTTATAAATAAATTTTATGCTCCAAAAACAAATCGAGCAGGTTTCAGTTGGTAAACGAGTATTGCCTCTCGCCAGGCGCTCTGTATCAAAAGCGTAGAATTAAAAAAAATCTGTTTTTATTAAAATATGAATATGAATTTAGAACATGAGTAATTTTCGAATTGGGAGAGTGATGCAGCAGTTTTGTATTATTATTTAATAATTAATTTGTTTTAATATTAATATTAAAATTAATAAATAATTAATATTTTAATATTAAATATGAAAATAATAACAATTAAAATTACTTTTTCTTAAGCACAGCATTTAGCAACACTGCCGTATATTGAAACGGTTAAAAGCTGTCATAACACAGCTGTTGTATTTACTCATTATTAGTTTCTAACCTTAAAATTAATCAATGGGCATGTAATTTTTGTTAGTCTAATAAATCTTTAGCTGGCTATTAAATCCAGAAAAATTTACGCAATAGGTAAATATGATCGGAGAAAATAAAAAAATATTGAAAGAAATATAAATAAATGTTTAATTATTATTTAATTTTAGGAATAACTTTTATACCAAATGGCCACAGCAACAAAGGCAAGCAAAAATATTTACAGGCTTTTTGTGGGTAATTTACCTTGGACAGTCAGTCATCAACAATTGAAAGGGTATTTCAAAGAATTTGGTCGTGTTATTAATGCGAATGTAATATTCGACAAAAAGACGGGTCTCTCAAAAGGTTATGGATTTGTAACCGTGCACAGTTTAAAGTCAATTGAAAATATTGAAAATGAACAAAAGCACGTCTTGGAAGGCAATTATTTAAACATACAAAAATCATAAACATTACCGCCCGTAAATTTTTAGTTTACAAGCATTTAGTTCGATAAGTTAAATAAAAATAGAGACAAACATTCAAAAGCAAAGATATCTTAAAAAAATACAAAACGAAACTTTATCATGGATTATCAGGACAACAACCAAAATGATAGCGATTGGGAGTTCGAAGACACTGATGAGAATGATGAATTATTTACCAAAGCCACACAACATGTGCAAAGAACACATGACCAATTGTTGCCCAACGACTTGCTGGAACTCTATGGTCTTTACAAACAAGCCACAGTGGGTAAATGTAATACCCCGAAACCGAGTATGTTTAGTATGCAAGGAAGAGCCAAATGGAGTGCCTGGAATGATTTAGGCGATATGACTAGTGACAAAGCCAAAGAACTGTATATTGAAAAACTAAAAGAATTGGACCCGAAATGGTTTCAAAATATACAAAGCGGTGTAAAGTCAACCAACAGTACTGGTACTGGGTGGGTTGTACATTCCGTAGAATTGCCACCCGATAATCTTCATAAAAAAGAGGAACATGAAAAGAATATGTTTGACTTTGTTAAAGATCATAATTTAGAGCGTATTAAACAGACTCTACAACAAAGTGACTTGCAGTTACTGGACGAACATGGTATGGGTCTTATACATTGGGCCACTGATGCAAACGACATAGATATTTTAAAATTTCTCTTAATCTCCGGTTGTCCAGTGAATATGCGTGATGCTGAGCAACAACAAACAGCTTTACATTATGCTGTGTCATGTGGTCATGAAGAGTGTGTACAATTATTATTACAATATGGTGCTGATAAGACTTTGCAGGATGTGGATGGACAAACGTGCTTCGATGTTGCAGATGATCCTAAAATACGTTCATTGCTAGAATCCTAGATGTAATTAATCGTATATAGATTGTATTTCTTTGCATATATTTTGAATACATTAAAATTCTAAAAATTTTATATGAAAAATTGTTTAGATTCGTTTGACAGAAGTCTTAAAGACTTCTGATTCATATGCGTCAAAAAATGGAAAGCGGAAAATAATCATTTAATTGAGGGATTTTTTAACTAAATCACGAAAAGCAGAATAATTTGTTATTAGTATCCACATTGTGCTCTGAGGGAGGTAATCAGTTTATGAGACACAGGCATTTCAGATTCTGGTGTTCTGAAACGTAGACTCTTTATATTCGGTTAAGGTTTCTTTAATACTATTTCATAGATGAAATCTAATAGGATTTATTTAATGTAATAGTTGACTAGTGAGAAAACTCTACTCGCTTTGTGATTGTTTAAATTTATTATTTTTCGATATGTTTTTGTTGTTTTTTTCATTTTGTTTGGATTACCTGTAACACTGGAGATCTTTTTGGGATGAGGTGTATTTTTCATCTACTTTCTTATTTAACAATTAGAAATGATCTTTTATGACCGATTTAATTTTGTTATCGAGAAATCCAACCGAACATTTTATATTTCACTTTAGGCGAGCAAACTTAGTTTTAATTTCCTCTACACGGATGTTACAGTGCGACAATTGTATTTTCCGCCTTTTTTATTTCTGGGAAAAAACTTTTTTTTTACAAAAGTACCATAATTTCTAAAGGAAACACCGGAGGCCGGTGCCCTCTGTTGGTGTTTCTTTGCTACTTTTGCCCGGGACTAGTAAAATACACAATATTTTATTTAACAATGTAAATATTTAGTATTATTATTATTGAATTTATTGAAAAAATTGAAATTGAATTTTGTCGAAAAAACTTTTGTTAGAAAACAACTTTAATGAAATTTTTTTCGCATCTCAAAAAACTTGGAAAAAAGAGAAAATTTGGCAACGCTGGCTGTAAGACAGCATCGAAGTGCTGACAACTTATTTTTTTGTATTCAATACTTTCTGCTTGGAAAAGTTTATTGAGTTTATTGATATAACGAAAGGTGTAACACATATCATATTGATAAATTTGCTTAAGCCCGACGAAAAATCTTAATTATTACGTAGTTTCAATGTTTAAAATACATATATACATAACGTTTCTATATCTGGTACGTTGTGTTTAACATTTTTACTGTCGAACTTTGTCTAAAGAACTGATTCTGTTATATTGAAAATGTCTATTGGCATTACTGTTTTTTGTTTTGCTTTTTCTTTTTGTTGCGGGTTCTAAACCATACGACAGCGTGTCGTTTGTAAAATATTGTTAGAAATATAATATTTGATAGAAGTTAAAAAAATGCCTCCTGGTGGCCCAGTTACCTCTGATAGTGACATTGAAAGTGTTTTTTCACTAAAGTTAGAAGAACCCAAGGTACGCCGCAATAGTATAGGGCCAAAATACTATTGCAGTATTGATGGTTGCGATCAGAGTTTTAAACGTTTGGATCACTTGGACAGACATGAATATAAACATACAGGAATTGTAAGTAGAAATTTGTTTATAATTTTTTTCATTTTAATATTTGAAAAATTAAAAATTTCAGAAAAAACATGCCTGTTTTTATGATGATTGTGATAAATCCTATACGATAGTCACCCATTTGAAACGCCATATACGCACAACTCACGAAAGACTTGAAGTAGAACCAATTAAAAATGTACCCTGTGAATTGGATACATGCGATAAGCTTTTCACAAGCATTAGTAATATGCAACGACATGTACGTGAAGTCCACGAGAATCCCAAGGTGTACAAGTGTACATTTTGTGAGGAAAAATTCACACAGAAGTTGAAAATGCGTAGACATGAAATAAGCAAACACACTGGTGTATTTCCTTACAATTGCGGCAAATGTGATAGAGGATTCTACCAAAAATGGCAGTGGGAGAAACACGAGGAGACCTGTAAGGTATATCCATGCCCTAGCTGTGAATTGCAATTCGATAAATGGACTCTATTCTTAAAACATTGTAAAGAAACCCAACATTCCCGTAAATACTACAAATGTGAACATTGCAGTCGTATGTACCTCAAACCCAGTGAGCTACAAAAACATGTAGCAGCCAAACACTTGGAGGATGATAACTCTGGTGGAGTTTACAAATGTTCGTATGAAAATTGCCAGAAATCATATGCCTATGAAAGAAATTTACGCCAGCATATTGCCATAGTACATGAAGGAAAAAAATTCAAATGCATTGAAAATGATTGCGACAAGGAATTTAGTTCTTTGCAAAACTTACAAAAACACTTAAGTAGAGATCATAAATCTAAAACAGCCAAAGATGATGAACCATCTACAACCACTAAGCGATCACTTAAACGTAAGAAACGTAAAGATGCAGGCGAATCGAAAGTAGCAAATTTGGCGAAACTGTCAGGTATTTCAGTAGATAAAGATTTAAATAAAAGACTAAAATCTAGGGAGCAAGATGCTTTGGAAGAAGTTACTGAACACTTAGCAAAAGAAATGGATATTAGTTTCGACTCTGAAGACGATATAGAGCTTATACACCTTGTACAAGCGAAAAATATTGAAAATTCTAATAAGGTTGCTAAGAAGTGCTCGTCAGAACTACTAGAAACTGAAGTAATTTTAAAAGGACAGCAGAATGCAACAGAGCAACTCAATGAGCATATATCACAAGACATGAATATCGACTCCATTTCTAAGGAAGTTGTGCAGGAAGAGAACACAGAAAATTCACTCAAAGATCTCATAATATAATAAAATCAATGATAACCACGAATCTTAAATACTGGAATTGTAGCAAAGGAATATCGTTCAACAGACAGAAGCTTGTAAATATTTTTTTGTCGCTAATATTTCATAAAACAAACTTTTAATTATATTACATCATAATATTCCACAAATATACACTTTACAATGAATTGATAACCTTGCGCATGCGCATTTGTTCCAACCACTTTTCAAATTGTTCTGAAGGCGTTTGAGGATCAGGTAAATAGTAATTCTTTGGTGGTTCTCCCTCTTCTAATCGTACAAAGTAATGACAGTGCTTATATTCCACAACACCGAAACGCCCACGAGCGTGGCGTCTGAAGCCCTTAAAAACACGACCCTTGCCAACAAATGATTCAGCTATAAAAGGCAAATAAATTACAATATTTTGAATTTTTTTTTTAATATTTTAAGAAAAACTTACCAATCCACAGATTACTTCTGTATTCTACATTATGATTCTTTTGGGCAATTTCTATAGCTTCTTGAATAACCTCCTTCACATCAACGGCACCTTTTTTCAATACAAAATTTAGCTGTTTTAAGGCCTCGTCCACTGACATACCTCTTACAAATGAAGCGATATACCACATTTTATCTGGACTATATTTAATATTGGTGCGCATATGACAAACATACTGAAAAATGCGGCGAATAGAATAAATCAGTAGAAATATTAATCAAATAATTATGAAGCTATTGTAATTATTAAGAGTGAATACAGTTTAGATTTATTGTAGATATTAGACTCAAACCAATATGGCTTAGGTATAACTTATGGCTTAGGTATAAGCACTTCGACAGCTCTGAACAATAAAACTCTGCTTACATTTAATTAATTTAATTAGCAACGTACAGAATTAGGGCAGATTTGGATCTATCCAACGTTGATCGTAAACTCAACTCTGCCTACTGAACACAATCGTTGAATTATCAATTAGCTGGGAGACAGAAAAGTTTTGGCGCAGTTAATGCTGAAGACATGAGTGACAGGATAACACATTTTATGGAATTCATGGAGATCAAAAGTTGAAGTCTCTTTTAAGCTCCTATACCAAATAAGTTAGGATGGAATGAGTTATATTTATTAATGGCAATTGTGTGTGAGCTGAACTTTACAAATGTCTAGAATTTATTGGCCTATTTTAAACTAAATTGAATTCACTACACTCCTACCTTAATTCTTAATAAAGATTTCTTTAGTAAAAGCCGGCTTGAATAGAATAGCTTTTGATACTTATAACACCTGCAAAAAATTTATATGTAAACTTACCGCTTTCCTTGGTTCCTCGTCGGGTTGCTGAGGTGGATGCACTGTTTTGTTGTATTGCAACCATTTTTGTGGTCCTGTGTTGTGTTTATTGTAACGAGCCGACACACTGGACGTTGTATGCAAACCAGCTACTGCTAAAGGCGATAAATTAACCAAATTATTGTTTCTCAACAATTTCATTGAGTTTAAGCTAAGTCGTGATAATTGTTTTGTTATGTTATTCATTTTTAAAGAAATATTAATAAGATTTTATGTTAAAATTAATGAATTTTTGAAAAAAATTTACTAAAAATTCCACTGCGTAACCAAAAAATAGGCAGTGTATGGAAGAAAAGAGCACTTATTTAACAGCTGAGTGCCAAACTTTGTGAGTGCTTATGAATAAATCAATTTGGCACCACTTTTTTCTAAATATATGGTGTTTTGCATGAAAGTTTTTAACTCGATTATTTTTATGAAGGCTGTTCCGTTCAATTCTTATTATTATTTTTAACCGTTATATTTTATAGTAATACCGTTCACTATATTTTCAGAAATTTTCATCTACCATATGAACATGCAGAATCGTTCAAGCCAAAGTATAATGAATTAATGGAATTAATAGTATTTTATTTAAATTAAAAAAAAAAAATAAAAACGCTTCTTTCTTATAGTGTAAAATTATAATTTTTAAGGTTTGCAACATTGTTGCCATTTGACTTTTATTATGTTTCATTTTACCGTTATTCTTTTTTGGCCAAAATACCACAGAGAGAGAGAGCACGAGAGAAAGAGAGAGGGCAAAATAAAAATACACCATCATATGCTACAAACGTCAGTTTTTCGTCCTGTTACGCTTATTTTTTTGCTAAAGAAATCAAGTAATTATAGTGAGCATTTCTGTTGTGTATAATAATCTCCGTTTACAGAAAAGAAAATTGCTAAATTTTATCTTTTAAAAAATAATAACAAAAGAAAATATATTAAATTTATGCCATACTATACAAATATTACATTACATATATGATGTTATAAAAAACCTGTTTTCCATTTATTTAGAAATTAAAAACAACTTTACATAATCTAATAGAACCCTAAAGAAGAAACAGAATAGAAAAAAATTAAAATATAAATAATGTGTTCTCCTAAGTGTGGGTGTGTTTAGATTAAATTGTTACAAAGAAAAAGAAAAAAATATATATAAACAAAATTAAATTCAAAATTATTGTAATTGCATAAAGAGTAAATTTTTGAGAAAGAAAAATTGTGCTTTCGTCATTAGAAATTATTCTAAATACAATATTTGGTGTGTAATCAACGATATAATATACATAAAAATAAAACTAAATATAGTATGAGTGATAATCGGGTTAGTGGTAAACGTGCCTCCGCCTCCTGCTCTTCCGCTAGCAAAAGTGATGTTAAATCAGCAACCGGAATCAGTAGCAATACAATGTCAACGAAGGATTTGCCTAAATTGGATTTAACAACAGAAGCAAATCTTCAACAAACAGTTAATCGAGTAAGTGGAATATAAAGAAAAATTTATCTTTACTGCTATTATATAACTAAACTGGGTAGTAATAAAAATTTTATTACTGTTATTTAGCAACCCCGTATCCATTTTCAGAAAAAAAGAGAAACATTTTCTTTCTTAATTTGGTTTCAAATGCCTCTTTTGGAAGATTTTCTTAAGTTTTTACACGAGTTTTCGTTTGCCTATTGTGTGCTTATGATGACTGTGTGCGTATGTGTGTACGTGTGTGTCTGTATATATAATTTCTAACCCCTCTTTTTGTAATGTTTTGTGTAATAAAATCATTTTCGTATCGTATGTTTCATACATTCATCCACTCACCCACTCACTCACTCATTCATTCATTCATTTCTGTTGATGATGATGGTGATGATGATGATTCTGTTCTATTTATCCATTCAACAAGACTCTTCTGCTTTTTGTTTTGCTCTGCCATACCATTTTCCACCCTTTGTTTTGTTTTTGTTTGATTTTATTTCGTATTTGTATTACAACAACTTTCCTGATTTATTTATTTTATTCCCTTTTCTCTTCGTTAGACATCTGCTTTCTTTATTTCATTATTTACTTTATTGTGTATTTTTTTATTCTCTCTCTCAGGCACATACACACACACACACACTTACACATACGTTTGTAAGATTAACGTTGCCATTACTGCGTAACACTTAATTGAGTTCTATTTCCGTTATCTATTGGCGCTTTTTTTCAATTTGCAGTGCTGCCAGTTCGTTTCTATTTTAGTTGAATGTTTCCCCATAATAATCCCCATAATAATGGATTGGCAAAGCCGCAAGTAAACGATGGGCTACTAAAACTGTTTATAAAATGGCACCAGCTATCGGTGGGGTTAATAAACCTTAAGGTTATGCTTTTCATCGTCGTGAATAACTGAGACACTTGAAAATTTAGTTCGATACCTAAAAAACATGGCGATATCAGCGAACATCATATTAACTCGAGGATATAAAGTATCAGACTTCTCTATATTTACATTATCCATAGATACAGATAGTCTAAACATATCAATCTCTACGAAAGCTCGATATAAATCGAGATTTACTGACAAACAATTAGCTCTACATGTACCGAGCTTAAATTTTGGCAATGCGTAGGACTACAACTCTACTCTCTTTGGGCAAAGTGTTTTTTGGAAGAGATGGAGACTGCAACTCTACACCTACATTCATTTATCGCTTGCAGTGTAATTCCAAAATATCCGAAAAATAAAATCGTGGCAACACTGTTCTCTTATTTCTTTCAACTTGTTTATGCCGCCATTTTTGTACTTTTTGTTTTCTCCTGCTGCCATTGCTTTGAGCATATTTGCAACATGTGTGTGTTGTGAGTCCCGTATATTTCTTAAGAAATTTATTGTTGATTTTAAATTCATAGTTTTATTGATTTTCGTTTTTATTCTATTTAATATAGACCAACAACCACCTCAAGAGCATAGAGATTTATTTTGTTTACCTTTTCATGTCTTTTTCTTTTGTACTCGGCTTTGTCTTTGCCATCATTTGAAATTTTTATACGGATTTCTTTGTTTACTTTTCCATTTTTTTTTAAATGTTAAACACAAACACACACATGCACTCACGTAAAATTTTTTTGGGTCAGGGTTAAATGTAAAACAGAATTTGTTTGCAAATGCTTCTTCATTTAATTCGACCAGAAAACATATTTGAAGAGAGCTTTTGATTATTTGTAAACATGGCTGCCTTCAACAGAGCCTTTATGGAAGTCATTATTCAAATTTTGAATGTTATTAAAATTTTAGCAATTAAATGAATGCTATTATCGGAGTAATTTGATAATCTTCTGCGCAGGTAGGTAATGTGCATAGAGCATAGGGCCCTCGGATTCTTATTGCGAAATATTAAAATTTTTATGACTTTCCGTGATCATATGAAAAAAGATAGTCCTGCCATCTCCCTTGTACTACCCCATTATATAGTGAGTGCAGATAGACGCTAATTTACTAACAGAAGGTCTTTAGAGCCTGTCCTTTATAAAGAGATAATCTGATGCACTTGCAAACATTGGTACAACAAAATTCACATTGCTCTGCTGAAAGACAAACAAATCCTCGCCCACAAGCAAATTACAGATTGTGTTATAAACCGTCTCGTATAGAGCCAATCTTGCCTTAAGTATAACCACAGCCCAACTTAGGAACATTGCAGCAGTTACAATGGAACACTGGCCTGTGCGTACACATAGCTTGAAGCTGAGAATATCTCACAATGAGTTCCACAGACGCTGTAAAGAGGAGACCATAGAACATTTTCTCTATCATTGTCCGTCACAAAGTTATAGTTGAACGACAGGATAGGTATTTATGGTATTGTAAAGAGTCTTTATAGAATCTAAGATTGCTAGGCTTTGAGATGGCTGCTAAAGTAAAAGTCTTCTTGCAAAAACTCTGATAGTAATTAAAATTGTCATGAAAAATTTGTCAAATGTGTTATTCGGAGTAGGAGTTAATTTTTAGGTCCCACCACTCATGGGTAAATAGGTTGTAATCCTGACTAAAGGATTGTAATAACTACTTTAGGAAAGATAGATCAAAATGTTATGTCGCTAGGAATCTTTAGTCTTATATCGGTGGTAGTACAACTAGTGCGCTTCTGCTCAACAAGAAAGACGCAGAATTTCTTAAGAATACAATTTGATTATGAATGTAATGGGAGACCAAAGATTTAAAGGAAATGTTTTAATTATTATGTCCTCCACTGTATGTACATATGTATTCTGTTCCCTATTTCTTTAACTGTGTACTGAACCACAATGTGTATGATTATTAATTTATAGCTCTATTAAATGACACTCATACGCAATGTTGTCTCATACTGGACAATTATTTTTCAGACTTTAATCAGTTGTTGTTATTATTTCTTTACAGCCACACACTCCTCAAGCGTATAACACAGCTGAAACGCCGAATGAATATCCATTTGCTTTACATTTCTTAGCCAATTTCCATCATATTTGCGTTTTCACAGCTCTATTGCCACTGGTGACACTATTCACATGTTTTGTTACCGCCTATGTCTTCCAATATGATGACGTACATGAAACACATTGTAGGGTGAGTTACAACTTTTCCTATATAAGAACTCTTAAGAATTTCTTTTAAATTTCTTTCTCTTTCCTTATGCTTTAGGTTTATAATATTGTACCCTCAATAAGTGCAATTACTGGCGTTAGTCCACAGCGTTATTTTTGGCGTTTTAGTATTGCCTTACACTTAGGTCCACGCTTACCTATAGCTTTCATTTATAAAAACTACTATCGCATAGCATTGAATAAATTGAAGAAGGAACGGCCCGACAAGATTGGCAACACCGTGTATTTGGTGTATTTAATATTGGTTTTGAATTGCATAGAAATTGCCTCATTGGGCGGTGTTACCTATATATCGAATCGAGAGAATTATCGTATGTATAGGACAAAGGCGATATATTTTTGGAGGTTTTATGTAAAAATGTTTATTTTCTTTTCAGCCATACATGAGAGAATCTTTATAACATTTATGATCTGTTCGTTGTGCCATATGTTGGCCACCATTAAGCTGAACGATATTATACACGAGGATCACACTGAACTGACGCAAATGCAAAGAGATTCAATTAAATGGAAGAAAATACTGTTTGCCATGTCCATACTCAGCACTATCGGTCTGTTAATCTTCTTTGCCAAACATCGTTTCTATTGTCATGATTTGGGTGAGAGTGTTGTTGATATTTTGTTTTAAATTTCAATTTGTTATTATTATTTTCGTTTCTTTTTTTTTAACAGCTTTCAGTTGGTTTGCATTTTTCGAATATTTAATTGCCATTGCCAATATGCTGTTCCATTTTACCATCATTTGGGATTTCCCATTTCAGTATATGTTGGTGGTACAAGGACCACGCGCTAAACTTGAAGAAATATTCCGTAAATCTTTAGCAAAATTGGACTAAACAATGAATAATAACAGAAAACAGGCATGATTTATTAAAAGTCTTCGTATATTAAAAAAAAAAGAGTATCAAAAAACCAAAAACGTTACAAGTTTATTACGCATAACAGTTAGCAAATATAATATTAAGAAAAAGATACAAAAACAAAACTAAAAACAAAAAAAAAACTAAATTATTAAAGCACACTTTTTCTTTTTTAAAAGAATATTATTTTTCTACTTCTTATTACGATTATTATTATTACTCTAAAGTAATAAATTAGCATTTAATTTCTACAAGAAATTTCTGTTTTGATAACAAAAAAAAAGCGCTTCCAATTTATTCGCTTTTTGCTTTAGCTTCTTATTTTTTTTTCTTTCTTTGTTTTGAATTTTAGTTTGAAACTGTCCTCCTAATAAACTGAAAAAAGTTCCTTAAAAAAATAAAAAGAAAAAGAAAAAAAAAGCAGAAAATTGTAAAAATGTTTCAAAATAATTACAGTATTATAGTTAAAATTAATTATAATTAATTCATTTAGATTTATTTAATTAAATTATATCAAAACTCTAGTTTTTAAAATTATTTTAAACATATTTGTTCTGTATTTTTCGAATTTAAACTTTTCACTTCCATAAACAAAACAAATATTAGTTTTAAATTTAAAACTTTAGATTTCATAATACAGAACTGGAATGTGCTTATTGTTATTTATTTTCTAAGTTATTTTCTTCTTTCAAAATGTATTAAGTTTGAAATGCACATTCTTTATCGATTTAGAAAGAAAGAAATTAAAAACTGTATTAAAACTCAAATATTTTATAATGTTATATTAATTTTATAGCCACTAAAGCCGAAGAATAAATATAATCAATAGCATTTGTAATATAATAGCTTAGGGCCAAATATGTTTTTATCATTAAGATTACATATGTATATTAATTTAAGTTATATTCGTACAAACTAAATCACCAAAAGAAAAAAAAAACAAAAACAAAAAAGAATATGTTAATTTCATACTCTTAATATTTTTTTAGATCTTAAAAACTAAACTTAAAGGCGGGTTAAGTTATGTTAGCAGGTAGCTTGCCGTTCCCATTAAGTCACACAGTGAAAAGTAAGCCCCTTTGTCATGATCCATTAGTGATAGCTTTGAAACACTTCAAGTTCTGTCACCTAAACAACCGATCACAACTGTTCTGAAGTACAGGGCACTCGCATCAAAGGTGTTGTATCGATTCTTTTTCCTCCACATCAAGGCAGATTCTGTAGTAATCCTGTTGGGGCAAACTGAATGGTAAAACTATATCAATTTTTATTTAAATTAATGAAAATATTGTTTAAGTTCTAATCCATTGAAAAATTTCAAGTGACTAGTGGAGCTGCTGTATACTCTCTTAAAAGAGAAACTATTTTGTGGTGCGTACAGATGGGTCAAAAACGGTTCTTGAGTACAGTGCAATATACTCCAGAAATAATGGCGAAACTCGCTTGTGCACAATTCACTCGTCTTTGGAGAGAGCATGCGGCTTCTCTGAGGTTAAATTGAAGATTGTATGAAACTGTCTGGAGAGGCATTCAGGTCACGTAGGAATTGGAGAGACTGTAACCCTTCAGTGAAGTGGGTACAAATGTTTGAAAGAAAAGTTAAATAGAGGCAAAGGTAAATAAAAATCTTGTTTATAGTAGTAGTAGTGGTAGTAGTACACATTAAATAACGACCAAATCATTTAATAACTTTAATGACAATGGTCGCCCGTTTGGCCTGACCTATAGTTTTGCTAAGGAGACTTTTATTATTTCTGAAAAATATTGTATGATAAGGGCAGAGAAGGTAAGCGATAATCTTCGCCATCGTTTGATCATTATAACCTCTTTAGAAGTATTTCTCAAAAAAAAAATTACAATTGACCCACTTTCTTATGCTGTTAATCACTGCTTTAATGCGGCAATTGTTAAACCAATTATAAGGTCCGAACCTAAAACAGGCAACTTGAAAACAGCCTTTGCGAGCTCGGCAGCAATCACTTCAAGCTCAGTAATGAAATGGTCCTGAGACATAATCAATGTAGAATGATTGGCTTTCTTTGGCCGAAATAACTGTTGTCCAGGAAATAGTATTTGAACACTATACTGCACTATAACTTTGTTAACATAAGTCTTCTAAGAATTATAGAAGTTTGATTTATCTGTCCTTGATCTCAATCCAACTTTCCTTCTGTCATGTCTTGCAAGCTTTCAAGTGTGTTGTTGGTGTCCAATCGAATCTCATTTACATCTTATTATTTCAAAACAAATATATTTTTATTTTATTTGTTTATTTTCATAACAAGCTATTGGAAATAATATTTGATCTGTAGTCAGAAACTTAATCAAGCTTCTACTAAGAAGAGCATTTTGTCTTTTCCGCTACCAACTGATTTGACAAATTAAACGATTTTGGGTTTTTACAATTTTTTTTTGACAATTCTTTAAACTAGAAAATGTTTCTCTTTAAATTGCGTACTCGTTCCACAAGGTTAAATAAGGGTCATAGGCCCCTTGAGGCCTTTTTTTGTTTCCCATATTTTATAAATCTCTGAAGGCAAATAAAATAAAATTGTCATGAAAAAGCTTCATAAATATCTGACGTTCACAGTTGACTTTCAACAAAACATAAGTGGTGTAAGAAGCTAGGTCGTTATTCTGACTGAAGCGTTGTAATGATAAATTGTGCATGTGTGTGTGTATTAATAATTATTTATAATTTATTGCTAAGGTAGCCAGCCTATCATTGTAATGATTGTGGGTTTGAGTTTCATATTATAGGGTAGTAGGTCTTACTCAGTTCGTGCAAATTAGAACATAATTTTTTATATAAAATTTATTGTCTGTTTCAATAAATTCTTTAATTGTTTAACAATTATTATGACGTCATTATACATGCTATATTAATTTTTTTAAAATTTCGCATAAACTGCCAGTTAAAAATATTAATTGCATTGGATTTCAATACTAGACTTAATTGTTAGAGAATTAACTTTTTTTTCTTATTAGATTTTTTTTTAGCTTTACGGAACTATTTTAACCACCGCTATTCTATTCTATTTTTAAAACACATTTTTAAAAAACAGAAATTGCATTTCTTTGATATTTTTTTGGCCGTTTTAATAAAATATTTAAAAAAGTACAAAAATTGACAACAAAAAAAAATTAAATTAAAAAAAAATTTTTTAATTAATTATTTTTTTATGTAAAAAATTTTTTTTTTACAATTGGACCAGCCTATGTATACGGGTATTGAAGGAGAAGAGCATAACAGTTGTTGCTTTTTATTAATAACAGAAGCAGAACAGATTAAAAAAAAAATTAAATTTAAATAATCAACTAAATTGCCTTGGCTTTTAATTTTTTTGATCTCAAAACGTCAATTTTTTGCAAAAAAAAAATTATAAAATAGAATCTATGTAAAATTAAAAAAAATAAAAAAAAATAAAATAAAAAAAAATTGTAAAGGAAAAAAATTTTTGATTGGGCTTTCTTTAAAAACGCTGTAATTTTCGATATAAAATATTCTTCTCAACATATCGATAAAACTGGTGTGAATAAACAAATTAATTTTTTTTTATAATTTAATGTATTTAACAAACTTATTTCACATAACGACAATAGCCTTTAAGAAGAGCATAAAAAATCCAAAAAAAATTTTAACAATTCCTAGTCACATTACATGAAAAAGAAATTTCTTAATAAATTCCGACTAAAAAAGATTTGTAAATTGTAAATTCATACGCCTATATTTTTTTTTAGTAGTTTTTATTGATATTTATTTTTTAAAGACAAAAATAAAAGGGAATAAAATTTATTAAAAAACAAAAACAACAAATACTTACGAAAAATATAAATTTAAAAATTATTATGCAAAAAAAAAAAAAACCAAAAAAATACAACTCAAACCTTAATTAAACTCATTGTATTTAATTCAACTAAAAAAGAAATCAAATCAGAAATTAGCATTAATTAAGCAAATATTTAAAATTGAAAACAAAAAACAAACAACCACACACGTTGAATAAAAGAAAAAATAATATTTTTATTAATTATTGAATAGAAAAATTTATTAAAAATAAAAACAACAACAAAATATTTATTATTTGCAATAGTTATAATGCACTGTTATTTTAATTTTTGTTATAAATCCACCACGGATTCCATTTTCATGTTTTTTTTTTTTTTTTTTGATAAAAATTGTTAATTTTAGTTTTAATTTCCAATTAAAAAAAAATAATGTAAACAACAACCGAAGATAATCGAAGCAAAATAAAAACAAAAACAAAAACAGAGACAGTAACAGTAACAGTAACAAATAGTTAAATTTATAAAACAAAAAAAAAATTATGAAAATTATTTTGATTTTAAATAAAAATTATATATAAAGAGAGAAAGAGAGAGAGAGAAACAATGATTATTTGTTTATTTTTCCAACAAATCCAATAGAGCCTTGGTATCGAAAAGAATTTACTCCTGGAATATCTATCTATTGAGCCCTCGTCCTATTTAAGGAACACCATAAACGTTCTAGCGAGAGAACTAGTTCACTAAACGATTGACCAAATGTCCATGACAGCGTTTAAGAGAAACCGAAGTATTTGATTTTGCGCCGCTAACAAGAACTTTGCCTTTAGCAGACCAAAACTTGGGGAATTTTGATTCGTAAATTGGGGCTACACCCGAAGGAAATGCAACAGACCCAGAAACTTAAGGTAAACAACCATAGAGAACGACACTAATTTTCAAATGAGCAGCAAATAACATTATCGAATTTGGGACAATGTCAAACCATATGCGATCACAGAGTGTCCAACTGGCACTGAAAGGTGTGGATTTTGAAATGGCGGCGTCATTGAACCACATATCATTGAGAATGATGTTGCCCAGGTTATCTCTGCCAACGGTGAGCAATAAAAAGTCAATGATTATTAAATTCTTTTGGGGTCTGAATTTGATGATCTAGACACCAATGGCATGCGGTTTCAACAACACGGCGGTACATGTTGCACAGCTCAAGACGCCATCCTATATATTCTGCACGAACGATTTGAGGCCAAAGTCATTTCAAGTAGAGATGATATGAAATGGTCACCAAGATCGTGCGATTTAAAACCGTTGGAAAATTTTCTTGCGAGTGTTTATTAATTCGCTGGTGTATGCGAATAATCCATAAAACATGTGTCATGGGTGACATCATGCATCTCTGACAAAAACCGGTCACAAATTTAGTCTACGACTATGCCCAAGGCGTGTTCGTAAACTTTGGAACTATATGGAAAGGAACGTACTTGTTTGCCGACAAATTTGTTCCGACCAGAGTGAGATTAAACGATTCTTAAGTCCGAAAGGGCTCCTTATGCCAACAGGGTACTTTACGGCAATGGCAAATGGCCTTTGCAGCCTGAGGTACCTTTTAAAGAAAATTGGTCTCTCTGAGGCTAAATGCCTGTGGATTTTGAGAAAGTGAAGCTGTGGTTTGAAAGCCCATTCTATGTTATCGTCCTACAGCCGATATTTAAAAACTTTAACAGCTTGTGGAATCCAAAACCTGGAATAGTGCGTGAATGCATTAAAGGCCTTAAATAATAAATAAATGAACAAGCACTTCATATTGTGTAACTTGACGTTTGAGGAGTACAAAGTGATTATCAGTTGAAATACTTGCCCTTGCTTACTATAAAATAGATCATGTTTACTCTGTCTTTAGTACATTGGATCTCATCTGTAACATCGCTGATCCACTAAAGACACCGTAAGTAATCAATCTCTAGTCGGAGGTACCCCTGCCGCATCCTGTCAAATGTCCTGGGAGACGCTTACTAATAGTGGTTAGTTGGCTGCGACAAGATCACCAGTGGAACTACCCGCAGCTTATCTATTACTGGATAATTTACTTATGAAAACAAAACTTCTCCTCCTTTTCTCCTTCGTGTGAGAAATTGTTTTTAATCATAAAAAAATCTTAACGAATTTCAAAAGAAAAAAGATAAAAAAAAAACAATTTTTGCAAAATTAAAATAAAAATTCCGAAGTATTTTTCTCAGATATATGACAGTAAGTTTTCCCCTTTGGACCAGTTGCCCTGTGGTGGTAAAAAAAATATTAAAACAAGTGGAGCTTAAAGAATATTTTTTTTACAAAAACAAAAATTCCAATGGAATTTCATACCAAAGATGTTGATAATAGTGCAACAACAACAACAATAAAAAAAAAAATAAAAAAAAATTAAATTAAATAATGACAACAACAACTAAATAACAAAACATTGCAACATTAAAGGCGATAAGGCGACAATGACCAGACCAATAATAATAATAAAGCGAGAGAGAGAGAGAGAGAGGGAAAGAGAAAAAGAAAAAACCTCAAACGTGGAAACGAGACTGGCGGCAATATAGAATGACAACAAAGTTATCTGAGCTTCAAACTCAAACATTTACTGGCCAGTTATTGTACGAAAAAAGTTGGCAACAAAAAAAAAAGCAAAAAAAAACCAAGTGACGACCCGTTCGAAGGCTAGTCGGTTGTCTGGCCATACTAACGAGTAGCCAACCAACACTGCAGTGGGAACCTCTTTGAACTGTTTTTTTTTTTTGTTTTTGTATCGGATATTTCTTATATGCTTTTCAATAAGTGTTGCCAGCTAATGATGATCATGATGATCGTAATGATCGTCATCATTGTTTTCGTGGCTATATCAGCATCAGAGTGGAAGTAAGTAACAAACAAAATAAAGGGAAATTTTATGGATGCCACAAATACTTTAATTGGCAATATTGCTGCAGAGTAGGGTCACAGAGAGAGAGAGACAGAGAGAGAGAGAGAGAGAGGCACAGTGAATGAACTTCACTATTTTAAGAGCAAAAAAAAAATTAAAAATTACGTTGAAAAACTATTTTTAATAATGATGCAACAATTAAATTCTTTCTTATGAAGAGAGTATAATTAACAAGAACTTGACCGCCATGCTGTCAAGGGAACATAATGAATACGACTCGCTAGTTGTCATCATTGCAGTTGCGGTTAAATCAGCAATAAAATTCCATGAATTCAGTTTTGGCACTGCCGTACGGCATTCGATTTTTCATAAGCAGTTTGAGGTATTTTTTACGATTTAGAGAGCAGTTTATTAAACTTTTTTCTTTCAGATACTGATGATCAGCCTATAGCCACGATGGAGGAATTATTTGCGGCAATATGACTTGCTACCAACTGGATACGTTGTTAATACTTTTTGTCACGGTTTGGTGTGGAGTTTGAGCTGCCGACATCATCGATCAATATTTATTTGAGAGGGACATTTGCCAGGCCATTCTAATGCAACTACAACCTACAGCGGTTCTAAAAAAAAAATCATCAGTCAACTTTAAATTGTTCGTTCCGTTCCACCCAGAGAAGGTCTTTTAAACGAATTACGAACTTCATTTGTTTGTCACAGAAAAGATCCCATAATTAAACGCTGAGACTTATTTAAATTCAGTTCCCCAATGAAAGGTTAGTTTTATAACTGGCATATATCAAACCATATGCTCCGGATGTATTGTTCTCCAAAGGCTACTACTAAAGTACAAGAATAATACTTACAAAGTGATTACAAGTGGGCTTTAAGTCTTGAATGACATCATTAGACATAATTTATTTGCTCCTTACAAGACGCATAATTTCAACCGCAAACGGACATACTGGATCCCCCTTAAGGAGTGATTGAAACAAATGTAAATTCGTTTAAGGTTTCAATTTCTCTACAAATTGGATATCAAATGCATGCCACTGAACTTTCATGTTAAACTTAATTTGCCACAAATTACAACTACAACTACAACTACAACTACAATACCAATTATTCAATCTCGAGACTTTCTTTGCTTATCTCTTGGGCTCAAATCTCCTTACCTGACTGTCGAACAATCCGTTGTGAATATAAAAACAGAAAAATCACAAGCATACGAGAAAAGAAAAAACTGGTTCACACAAAACCATTCATTTGTAATCAATCATATCCCATGTTCAGTGATAAATGACCATTAACTGGAAGCTGCCCTAAACGGCAAAGGCAACATGATGACAACAACAAGTAGCCATTAGGCTACTTTATGTTGCAATAATAACAACAAAAGTCACAAAAGAACAAGAACGAGAACTAGAATTAAAATCAAGAGCAGAACCAGCTGAATGGCTAGCAATGTGACTGACTGGTTCGTTCGTTTGGCTGGCAGTAAAAGCACTCAAATACGTCAGCTGCAGCAGCAACAACAGCAGCAATAAGTAACGTAAAGACAGCGAAACCGGCTAAGCAGAGCAATTTAATGCAATTCCAGAAATTCTTTAATGCCTCAAGAATGAAGAAATATGCCGTCGATGGATGGATGGTAAGAAGAGAAACGAGCAAAAAACATTCTTGAGATTGTTGGATAGAATATTTCGTTGTTGCGAATTCGTTATAAAAACAAAACTGGTCAAACATATGCTTTTTAAGAATGCATTAAGCAAACGTACGTAAATATGTACAACATACACACACTGATATTATCTCACATCGTACTTGTGGATACACTCACTCTCAGTGGGGAGAATGGCAAAATCTTTTGGATGGATTTCGTTTCGTTTTGATATCTGAGAAATATCGTATGATAGTTGGTCTTTCGATGGCTGGATTGGCTGGTATTGTGGTTGTTGTTTATGCTGTTGTTGTTGTTATATTGTGGCATGCAGACCATATGTATGCCGACGTTGTTGTTTCAACTATGTGAACGTTCCACAAATTGTTCAATGTTTTGTACAAAAAAACAAATCCCCGTATCCGTTGTATCCGTTGTCTTAAGGCTCGTCTACTCCAAGACGTAGTAGAAGTGCAGTGCAATTGTTGTTTGTTGTCATTGTAACTTAGACTTTTTCATTTCGTTGTGGACTTTTTTAAAAGATAGGCAAGCAAAAAATATCGAAACAATCGTGCAACATTCATGTGGGGAAAGAAAAACATGCTGATTGGCATTCTAAGTTGTTGTAGAACCTTGGCTATTTGTTGTTCGTGTTGTTGTTGTTGTTGTAATATTTCTTGTGAATTAAAAAGTTGTTTAGCGTGGAAAGCACTACAATGTTTTCGTTAAAACATTATAAATTGAACACTTCGTTTACAATTACCGCTATTTATTCGGTTTATTATGTCGCAGTGTTGCCATGTTGTGATTATAAAGTATTTCTTGTCGGAATGTTTCGTTTAGATCATCATAATCATCATAATAGCCATTTATTAATAATGAGTTGTATTTTTTTAGGAGAAGCTAACTTTGATCGAATAATTATTGATAAGGTTTGGCGCCCAAATTTAATGATGTATTAATTACTTAAAAAAACTTTAACATTTTTCGATACAAACCTAATTCCAATAAATTTTTGTCTTTCATAAACAATGGCAACACCTTCTTTGTTTATTTACTTCTGCATATTAACATACTCCCACTCTCTTCACTTAACAACACAACACTGGCAAAGCATATGTAGTTTATTTTCTTTCGTGTGTCGCTCTTTCTCTTCGCTAATGCACTAACAATGTCGTTGGTGTTCTTGTTGTTGCCGTTATTATTTTTGTTACTGCTTTCTATGGAGCTTTTTTCTTGCTGCTTTTGTTGGTTCTTCTTCTTTGATTTTTAGTTTGGTCGGCTGCATTTAGTAACGCGCGCGCATATTTTTATAGCGTCTTGGAATTTTTGTGTTCGGCTTAAGAATTTAAATGTTTGCCTTTGTTTTTGTTAACTTGTGAAGTGAAAAAGAAAATATTTAAACGAACATCTTTGAAAAAAGTGGAAAATAATTGGCAAAAATAAGAAAAAAAGAATAGAAATTCCAAATGTTTTAAAACCATCGCGAGCGTGTGTGTGAGTGTGTGTGGCTGTGTTTTCAAGTAAAAATTGTTGTTTTAAGATAAAACGTAAGGAAATGCAAACAACAAACATGCTGGTGCATGTAAGAATTCATATATTCTGTACGGTCTTGCGTTTGGTTTCTTGCAATTGTTGGTAGAAAACGTTGTAGAATGAGAGTGTATGGCAGAGATAAAAACAAGTAAAGTAAAGCAAAAAATTGTTGCAATAACAAGAAAATAAAAAGAATCCGAATCAGTGGTAAATAATTAAAAAAAAAATTAATTTATTTGAAACATTTCTTTTCATTGTTTTCTTTCCTTATCATAATCATTTTCGTTTCTACCAATAATTCTTGTATCACGGTTGCTTCTTGGCGATAAACAAAAATAATTTACAAGTGGTTGGTGCACTTTCGCCATGTTTTCGGTGTCATCATTTTCGTTTCTACCAACAAGTTCTTGCATTGTCCGTTGTCCGTTGTGTCTACATCTTGGCGATAAAAAATAATTTGCAACAGTTGTTGTTACATTTTCGGCGCGTTCTTCGTGTCATTACATTCGTTCTACCAACATGTTCTTGCATCGTTCGTTGTCCGTTGTCCGTTGTGTTTACTTCTTGGCCGTAAACAAAAATAATTTCTAACAGTTGTTGTTGTTGCATTTTCGCCGCGTTTGCCGTATCATATGGTGTGTTGGGCAGCCAACTGTTGTCTCTTTCTGCGATTTTGTTATTCTTGTGCTATAGTGTGTTGAAATGAAAAGCAAAAGCCTGACAGCATTTTAATTGCATATGTGTGTGTGTATAAATGTTGTCTACAGTGGTACGAGATACTCTAAAAAGCCATTGAAAATATTTCCTGAAAAAGAAAATTAAGAAGAAATTGCTTATGAAAAATGGTAAGTTTTTTTAAATTTATTTTTTATTTTATCTTTAAAAACAAAGTAAGAAGCAATAATAATAAGATTAAAATGCTATTAAATAATTTATATGTACTATTTTTAACTGATTTAAAATGATTTTTGTTACAATCAACTTTAAATTTTTTTTGTTGTTGTTAATATTGAGTTAGAAGTTTAACCATGAATGAAGTACTTTGTTCTTGTATTTTAAACGAGTTTGATTAAACCAAGGTTAGGTCTGTTGGATGGATTGGATGTCTCTGCAAAGGTTGTAGCTTACTTGGGTTCTGTAGGGCCCCATTGTAATACCGCTAATACCTCTTCCTTTATTTTATTGTAATTCCTTACTGGAATTACTCAACCATTCTGATAGTTGTATGAAGGTATTTTTGGCTAGTTACTCTCTCTCTAAAAGTTCTATGTCGCTAGAAACCAAGACAGATGTTTTCTGTGTATTGCAGCAAATATTTGACTTTTAATTGGTAATATATTTAATTTTTAAATCCTTCCTACGGATGAAAATCCTTTTGAGTTTTCTGAACGAAAATTTCACCAAATTGTGTTTTGCAGGTCTCTATGGAATTTTCATTATTGAGGAAATTCTGCATAAAGTCGAAACAAATAATATTCTAAAGGGACATTCTGCTCCGATCGGATCTCTCACATTCTGGTAGTCCATCAAAATTATATACTGCCTTGATTGAGTAGAACACCTATTCTGTTGATAAATTCTGAACGTTTTAATTGAAAAGCTGTTTATGTTTGACCAGGGTGTAGTAGCTCATACCACAGTGTTATCCCTCTTAAACCGAATCCCGACTTCGGCACCGTTCATCTTTACATCATCTGTAATCATTTAGTTGATAAATGGTTCGATTTCGTTTCGTTTATCACATATACTCGCAAATTAAACATCGTGGTTAGTACTGCTTAGTGATAAGTACTCGATACTTTAGCCTCGTTCACACTATTTGATAGCCAGCCTTTTTAACTCTCTCAGAACTCATTATATAAGTTTATAAAACGTTTAACTAAGGAGCTGCCTGATTTAGGTTTAACTTCGCTTTGTTTACAATAGCAATTGGTTCCAATATTACAATTTGAATGGATCACATCACTACATACGTTAATGTTATTTCTAAAAGGAGCATAAGGTGTGATGTGTTGTTGGCAATAATTTTATTTCTCCGCAATTCTAGTTAAGAGATGTCGATGGTAATTTGTCAGTTGGGCAGTTCCCTTAGTGGAACGTTGGCCACCATGTCAAGATCTTCAAATGTTCTATTACCCAAAAAAACCAATGACGTCTGTTCTCAAGTGCCGGACACTCCCATAATAGGTGTTGTACTGATTCCGTTTGCTCCACATAATAGCAGTTTCTGCAGTAATCCTAGTGGGGTGGACCGAGCTTGCCAGTGAAATTGATCGGAGGTATTACTCTATGAAGATTTTTGTTAATATCACGACAATGTTAGGACATAGAAACCCTCAAAAGTTTGCAAGGAACAGAATTTTATTAAAAATTAATTAAATTGGATACCGTTAGACCTTGAAAGACAATTCTACGAGTCTAAACAGCATTAAATCAACCTGTAACATATGAAATCGTATGCGAAGTCCTATCAAAAAGTGAAATCAATGTCGAATCCGAATAACTCCAACTCCCTCTCTATGACAACCACTGTGCATGTATTTACTATCTTGCCCACTGTGTGAAGAAACAAGTCTATTGTATTGCTTTAGACAACTGCCTCTATAACTTACACGCAAATATACCTTTAAGAACACACACAGACAGAAGCCACACAGCTTTCTCAGTGAAGATACACCGCATAGGGTAACAGCGACGACAGATTTTGCCGGTCACTGTATTAGTGAATTCGCTTTTGGTACATGCGCTCTACTAAACAACAATTTATTGTTTTTCTAGCCCCCTTTTTGTAATCTTGTTGTTGCCGTCAACAATAATGGCTGAATTCAAACTCATACAGGCACACTGTTTTTGTTTTCATGCCATCTCTATTCAACTTATGCAATTTCAATCTATAGTTGTACTCTTCTTATGTGTGCTATAGTATACATGTGAGTTTAAAAGCGTTTGTATTTGTTGTTATTAAAAGGTTGGGGTAAAATAGAAGAAGAAGAATCAGTACTACAACAGCAAGAACAACACAACAATATAAAAAATAATTCGCCGTACATTCTTCAGCGCATTTTTCCGGTAAATTTCTAAAATATTTGGAATTTTTGTGCGTTATGTGTTTGTGTGTGTGTGTGTACGAGTGTGCGTGTGTGAATTTATACGAGAGATACATACAGTTTAGTGAGTATAACTTGGCATTCATAGTTGTTCTAGCCGTTGTTGTTATTGTTACCGTATGGTATGCGTAGTTGTTGTGAATATTTGTGCCGTTATAATAAAGTTCCAAATATTTTGATACAGATGGCGCTAACACACCCAAAACAAAACTGCTCAACTAAACAATAATAAAAAAGAAAAATTTATTGTTGTACTATATTATGAACACACCAACAAAAACAAAAAACGAGATAGAGAACAACAACAACTACAACAATAACAGCAGTAGCAAATAAAAAAAAAACAAAATGTGGGAGAGTGACATGCTCAGTTTTAACTCAAGTTGAATTTCAATAGAAAATATTCCCTCGTGAGGAAGGATGAGAGTGATGATGAGAAGATGATGGAGATTGTGTTTGTGTGTAGAAATGTGTGTTGCCAACTAAACAGATGGATGAATGGATGGCTGTACGTTTAAATTCATGGATTTTCTTAATACATATCTATTCAGTGTAGCTAATTTCGCCTATTTATTCTAATAACTGCGGCGTTAGTTCGCTTACAAAATTTTAATGAAAATATTTGGCCATTACAGCCCTTCAGTTAGGATTGCGACCTAGCTTCTCACACCATCCATGTTGTATGTATAAATTTTTTTCATGAGTGGCCTTGCCTACAGTTTAACTTCGACTCCGGGTGACAAATTTTCATGGCAATTTTATTTACATTCAGAATTTTAGACAGAAGATTGCTGGGTGAAAGTGTCCTTAGAAATATTTTTTTTCATATTTTGTTTTGGTTGAGATGTCGGAGCTGTGATTTGAACCATGGCCTCTCGTCTAATTAAGCAACATACTACCTACTAGACTGCCGTTAAGAGACATTGAGTTCTTCCAAGAGATCGAAGCAAACGATAATTTAAAGATTCATGTTTACGATACTGTATGGTTGACGCATCAAAACTTCCCAACCAAGCTCATTTAGTTTCGGTGGTCTAATATGACGTAGTCATTGTAATGACGTCGCATCGTCTTTGTCTTGTTGTATGGATCCACTTTCCATCACATTACCTCTCCTTACTTAGACAGTCTTATTGAATGTTGACACTTGATTATTGACCTAACTTTTGTTTATTCCTCTACTACCTTTTTTGTTGGTCTACAAAGCATAGCTTCAGATATTTTTCTTGGTGGAATTGTTCTCGTCAACCTAGCCAACTTGAGCGTTTTTTCTTGAGACATTTTACCAGGTTGATGTCTTTCTGTAGATAATGATGATCATGGTTCAAACAGTAGGTTCAAATAGGTGTGTAAGATTATGTAGTAGTCAAGGATTTTACGGCGTAGAGTTGCTCAGACATTTCGCCTAACTGCTTGGGAAATCTAACAGAAAGTAAACTGTTATCTACTTCTTTTCTGTACCCTGTTAAATGTTGCAGTGTTCTTCCGATGCGTAGGGTTCCGTTTTAACCGTTTGGTTAAATGACTGGTCTTTCTTTAGAGAGTTCAATAAATTTATCGTTCTTGGCACCTTCTATACAAGAGAAGACAACTTTCCTGATACGCTATTCCTGGATCTATGAGTTCCACTACTCTAAACAGTCTGAAAATGATATTAGCCCCCTATCATCACGATTTGAACTTTTAATACCGGCGAGGAAAACAGTTTGAAAGATAACTACACTGTTTTTCAAGTGGAAGTTTATTGGTCCGTGAGACGCATTCGAGAATTAAATCTCGCAACTGCGATCATCGATATCAGCGTAAACAGTATTGCTAAGCTGCATTTGCTCACTAGTTCAGCTTTGGCGCCCTCATGTCGAACTGTAACGGGTAAGATTTGATTGTTGAGTTCATTTTTATTTTCTTTTTTGTGAATGAGTGAAATCATTCTGACTCGCAAATGCAAAATTTTTTGCCTTTAATCATGTGGCAACCAAACTTCCAACTTCTTTAAGAAGCTGTATTATGGTGTATACTTAGTACCTCTATGTGAAGTTCCATAGTCTTGGCAAAACAAAATGGTGTTCGATGCACTTGTTATTAGTAATTGAATCCGACGTCTATGTTGTTAACTTCAACGTAATAAGCTAGCAGCTGCATTTCCTCACTGGCCTAGCTTTGACGACAGTGTAACGTGTTCTAAAGTTATTCGTGTATCTGAGGGAATGCCATTCCAAATGAGTGGGCTGCTAAAGAGCTATCCCTTTTGTTATTCAGTTTTTTTTTTTTTTAATATTAAATCGTTTCGGGTTAGAAAAATTGACATCACTGTTTACACTCCCGCAGTCAGACTCTTGCACACTTATATTCATTTGAAAAGCACGAGGCAACGTCAGCAACAACAACAACAACAACAAGAACAACAACAACAACAACAATATGAGAAATACAATAACATCCGAAAAGAACATTAAATATTACTGTTCTAGATTTTAACCTACAGTACGTAAGAAAGATGAGACGAGAATTGGTTTAGAAATTGAATTGTGATGGCGACGGTTGCGGGTAGAAGAAGGGCAGACAACCGTCAAAGGCCGGGTGGTGCTAGAGGATGAGCATAACACTGAATCATTATTTGCTCTTTAATTTTAGTGAAGTTGTTTTAATTTTATTTTTACTTTTTCTTTTGGTTTTTTTCTTTTTGATTTTTATTTTGGTTCGTCAAGATTTAAAAATTTCTCGAATTTAATCTCGAAATACATACAAAATTTAATGACTATTCCGTTCTGTGTCTATTCCTGCCTCCCTCTCTTTTATTTCTTACTCTGTTTGTGTTCTTTATAAATCATTTTCTTCTTTATTTCGTTCATCATTGTTCATCATTGACCAAATCATTTAATAAAGTAGTGGCGGTTTAATAACATTTTGTACGTTGTTGTTTTTTTTTTTTTTTTCGGTTTATTTTGAATAAAAATTGAAAGTTAAAGAGAGAAAAAAAGCTGCTAAATTAGAGATTCGAGACACAATTAAAAGTAGCTTTAAAGAAAATTATCATATTGCCGGCGGCAATGTTCTTACGTTTAGATTTACTGGAGAAAATATTAGTTTTCTAGGAATGTGACCAATTTGAAGAACTCCAAGTACGCTGAAAAATTTTTGAAAACATTTCTTAATTGAAGATCCATTTTAATCAATTTTGTCTATCCATATTATCTTGAAACTCTTTTATGTCAATTACTATTAAACTTCAGGGGTTCAATGCACATATTATTGGCCTGCCTAGCTCTACACACACCACCCATGAGAGGTTTTTCCCTGACAATTATTACACTTGCTTAAATCACCGCAATCACGTAGGTTTTGTGTTGGCTTATTAGGCATGTGGCCACGGTTCAAACCACAGGTCAGATATCTTCAACTAAACAAAGTGTGGAAAAATATTTCTTAGGCAACTTCCTCTCGGCAGATTTCTGGCAAAAAATCTGGAAATAAATAAATTAGCCATGAAAAGTTTCTCAAAAAATCTGTCATTCAAACTCGACTATAAACTGTTGTAGGTTCCGCCACTCATGTATAAAATTAACACACACAACATAAGTGATATGAGCAGCTGGGTCGTAACACTGACTGAAGGGTTGTATAGACTAATTGTTGTATGTATGTAGTCATAATTTTGCCGGCAGAGTGCTAATAAAAAGTTGTCAATTTACTATTTTTATTTTTAAGTTATTCGAGCTGAGTTTTGAACTCGATACTCTTGTTTAGTTATCATCAGTGCATCAGCCTTTAAACTGTGCTGATCAGATTATTGTCATATTTATTGTACGCGGCTCCTCAATATATATAAAGTCTGTCTATAAAGTTTCCCTTAATTCCATCATTCTGACAAACTTCATGTTAGTGTTCGGTGTTAGTGAGAATAATTCCCTGGCTAGTATTTGATAAGCGTACAGGGTGTTGCCTACTAAAATATGTACATTAACACTGCGCTGGTTCTAAATATGTTCTGATCAACTTCATGTTGTTGTTCGGTGTCAGTAAGCATAAATCCATGCCTAGTATTTGATAGGCGTAAAGGGTGTTGCCGTCTAAAATAGATTTACTCTCCTCAGGTATGTTCTGACAAACTTCATATTGCTGTACGGTATCAGTAAGAATAATTTCATTTCTCGTAATGCCGGCTCAGATACATTAACGCTGCTCAGGGTTTAAGTATGAGTTCTGGTTCTTTATTTTCTTTATTTATCATGGAATCGTTATAGTAGGCTTGAAGCGATCTACGCTTGTTATGCAAGCATAGATTTGAGAGAATTTTTCCTTTCATTACACATTTTTCAACAGAAAACCTGACATATTCTGGTAGTAATCCACTGCCAGAATTTTGAGAAGAAGTTGATTTATCCTCATGGTTTTACCAGAAGACTACGGGAATGGAAGTCGCTGAAAGAAATGTATTTTCGAATTTCGTTTTTTCTTTAAGATGTTAGAACTAGGGTTTGCATCACTAACTTTCGTGTAGTAAGCCAATACACTACCTACTTAACTACGATGACTTAGAACGTATACGTCTAGGATTAATCGGGCGAAAGTGTTTCGAGTTTTGACCAACTGTGGAGGATTTTGTAGACAACGAAGCAAATGGTGGTGAAATTAAAACTACCCAGTCAAGTGCCGACATTTTTTTAAGGATGTGTGTCTGGCCTACTCATGGGCCAAGTTATATTTTCTATTGACCAATTATGGTCGTTTAAGCAATGAATTCACGAACAGTAGTGATCAGTACTGATTATGCCCCTAATGTGTCATTTTCTTAATGAAAGCGTATATCTCTTATGCTGGCCTATTTTGATCGCCTTTTTCTTCATTGTTTCGCTTAAACAGCCGAGTTGTGAGCAGTTGGAATCAGCTCAAGTGTTATATTTTACCACATGGGAATGGTATTTCCATGATGAAGCCAAACCAATTGAGCTGTAGGCAGTGATGATTAGAATTTATCGTTTTGTTTGGTTTAGCAGCTGGGGGATATTCGTAATTACTTTCTAACCTGCTCAACATCCAATATAAATCGAATTGTCATCATTCCAGGCTACTGTGGTGGGTCATTGTATTTGATTTTTTTTTGAAAATTCCTATACTTAAACTAATTGCCATTGCTTACAATGATTTCGTTGCAAAGTGTACCTATGGGGCTTAGGAGACTCCCCCCGTTACTATAGCTTCTTCAGAGGTCATTTTAGAATATTTTCAACCTTTGAGCGCGTTTGCCCAGGTGGTCACGTCTTGTGTGAGACTCCAAAGATGTGTGACTCGGTCATTTAATCTCCTTTTCGTTTAATCATGTGGCACCTAAGCTTCCAGCTCGTTTGAAATGACTGTCTTTTTTGAATAATTCAAAACTGTATTGTGGTATATGTCTAGTACCCCAAATTAATTTCCAAAGCGTTATTGAAATAATTTGTCAAGCGCAGCTAATTTTGTCTTCTTCTTTTTAGCACTTAGATTCACAAACCTTCCAACGATTATGTTCTAATATCTTTACAGTTTGTTGTTGTTGAGTTTAGTGTTAGTAGTTAGGTTAGCTGGTAGTTTGACGTTCACATGCAAATTCTCTAGGTGGCCTGTATGGCCCATTGTGTTACCCAGTGTGAGGTAAGCCCCCTTGTCATGATCTGTTAGTGGTGGTTTTCAACCACCTTGAGCTCCGGATGAAATTGTCCAGTTTCTTTAGTGGTGCGTTCGCCACTATGTCCAGACCTTCAAATGGTTTGCCACCCAAAAATCGATTACGTTTGGTCTGAAGTGCAGAGCACTCACATAAAAAATGTTGTACCAATTCCGTTTCCTCCACGTCATGGCAGCTTCTGCAATAATCATGGTGGGGTAGACTGAGATTGTGACCGAAACTGCCAATAGCCAATAGCTTAGTCTTTACGAAGCACAATTTTTTCATTCATTTAACGTTTTTAGCAAACCTGTGAACTCAATGGTCCACCACATTCAAGAGGCCATTATCATAGGAAATATCAGAGTTCTAGATTACTTAAGCATCGTTCCAGATTAGCCGCTCCTGTCAAATTTTTCATCAAACTCCTTAGTTGCGTGGTTTTTTGCCAAACGTTTCTTCTGATTCTTTGAAGAATTTCTTTGAAGATTCCCTACTACTTTTCATACTTCCTCCGGTAGTTCTCAATTTGAATGCTACCGAGTGACATAACGATCTGTGACTATAAAACCTATCGCTTAGAATTCAATCAGCTTTCAGTTTATTATTAAACGCTGATTATCATATTATTTCATACGCATATACTCTTGACCAACTTCTCATTTAACGATGATGCGTTCCGTATATTGAATATGTTCTCACTCGCTATTGTTTATGCTTCAGTTCTTGATAAATTTCCGTTAAAAAAAAAGAACTCGTTTGTCTCTATGCCTCTATGCCTGTGTGGTGTTGTGATCTATTTTCAATGTTAAATTCCAGATAATTCAGC
>QOCX01000094.1:170190-211735 GCA_005959815.1 Sarcophaga bullata
TTTCAAATTGTTGTTGCAAAGAAAAAAAAAAAAAAAAGAAAGAAAACAAAAATATTTACGCGTCTGTGCGAATGTTTCCATTTAATATGATGAATTATTGTATTCGACAGAGGGACAATGATTAAATGACAGACGAACAGTTACATGGCTGGTGTAGTTTAAAGACGTGTTGCATTCAGCATGACTGAGAAATAAGTTTTAATCTCGTAAATGGTTTGGTTTTCTCAGTTACAGTTTTCAGTTTAAGCTTCAGTAATAGTGTGGCATTAATTGATGGCAGCCTTTTTTTTGTTGACAGCACTGCTGCACATAGGGGTAAAATTGAAAAAAAAGCGGCCTAACTGGAAGCGATTTTCCCAAAATATTATTCCAACTAACTTTTATGCAATGAATCTGTTGTAAAGCATTCTGAATTTTAAGACCCAAGCTTGGCATCTTTTTGGATTACACAATACATGGATCTACTGTTGATCAGGATTTTACAAAAAAAAAAACAAAAACCTCTCAGACAATATCATTCAAGCATTCGTATAACTTTTCGACATAGAATATCTGGCACAACTCGTATTTTCATAACTTATGATTGCCCGTTGATCACATCATCCGCTTTTCTTTTCCATTAGGGAATCTATGACGTCACGTGTCTCAGGTATAAATTTCCTTATAAATGTCACAGATTGCTACTTTAGAGTGTCACCTCTCAGACCATGTCATGCAAGCATTCGTATAATTTTTCGACATAGAATATCTGGCACAACTTGTATTTTCATAACTTATGATTGCCCATTGATCACATCATCTGCTTTTCCATTAGAGAATCTATGACGTCACGTGTCTCAGGTATAAATTTCCTTATAAATGTCACAGATTGCTACTTTAGAGTGTCACAATTGGACGGGAACTATTCTGGGATAATATACAGTTTAGCGCAGTTCAGATAAACAATAACGAGAATATTCAGTCTTAACCTAGAAATCAGCATTCTTTCCAATCCAAATTCCGAAGAGATAATGTAAAGCGTATTAATTTTCATTTGGTTAACTTGAATTAGAAACTTTGTTTAGAACTTTCCGAAAGTTATTCTTGATTGAAGAAATCCTCTTGGTTTCTTTTTTTCTTTTTTTCTTTGATTTATTATTTGCCTGATCTGATCCTATGTGCACTGTTGCCAACTTCTATATTAATCGTGTGTAATTATACCATTTTCAGATGTTTTTTTTTTACGTTCCTATTTGAATTTTTCACATAAAAAGAGTAAATGAATCGATCGCAGAACACATACACATACACTACAAACAAACAGGGTAACCCACAGATAGGTGTTATGTTGAGCTTATTACAATTTTTTCTTTTTATACCAAGAATGAACACTAACAAGTGCGCTTAAAACTTAAGTCTTACATTGTTGATGTTCCTAAAGGTTTGAGCTAACAATTCGTCAAAGAAATGCTTAAATGAGCCTCCTTTTCAGATCAATGGCAAAGGAATTGAGTAAAGGTTTCTTTCTTTTCCTTCCTTCCCGCTCGTTTGAGATGCTAGTGATAATTGTCTCACCGAGGGAACTATTCACAATATGGTGGCTAAAATCAAGGTCATTGGTTCAGTAAATAATCGACCAATACTCGTACGCAAGATCTACTCTGCCGCTCACAAGAATTTGGATTTTCGCAGACCACAACTAAGGACCATGACTTGGACCTGAAGAAGTTCATTTTGCAGATTCTCTGCATTACACCTCTTTTGTGTTATACCATCTGCATACAGGTGTCCACTTCCTTAATGGTTTATAAAAAATAAGTTGTAATCATTTACTAACCAGTTCACATACAATACATCGATACACATGGCCATTTACGGTTCCATCTAACAATCGTATCAATTGAAGTCACTCTGAAATACTTGAGAAAATGTTTCCACTTGTTTTTCGTTGCCATATGAGTACTCGCACCTCCCATGAAGTTTATGTAGCCGTAGTCGAGCTAAATAAGTGACTGAATTTGATTTGGTTTTTTAATGACTTTAAATTTGGAATGGCAACAACAGATGTATGTTAATGTGTAGATGTCGACCCATGTTATGCGACAATTAGCAGTTGTGACTGCAAATTAATCCTTCGTATATACACTTGCATAGTAAACAAAGATTTTCAGTTAATTATTCAAATAAATTCGTAAACTGGCAATTTTAAAACAAGACGATGTAATTGGCTTTGAAATTAACTCACTATCAATATTAGTAGGCGGGCCTACTTTGAGTAGATTTATGAAATGAATCGGCGGGTTACAGACCACGCCGGTCTTGTGGTGATTACGTACATAATCTACGAAACAATTTGAACCGAAGGTTCACTTATGTGTGCTTCACCATAAGCGTCCACGATTTACAATCGCTAACGCCTACATGATAATCCACCTACTATATCCTTCAATCACTCTCACTCAGTGAAACTGCCTTCAGGTTATACTTCGAAACGGTCTAATTAGCTTCAAAACTTTCTTACACCAAACATTGATTTGGTATATCCAATCTTCAAAGTTCCTTTAGCCATATGCTGATTGTACTGGTTCCGTAGAATTCTAGAGTTCCCTGTGCCTTATAAATCTAGGACATATGCTACGCACCTTTATCCTTATCCACACAATTTGAACTAATAGCTGACCTTTCATGCTCTTGTCGGTATTTTTTGAACCCACCTTGACCATGCATAAACTGGGCCACGTAGAAGAAGTTCAACTCATGGTATTTGTCCTCCAGCCAAGGCATTATATTAGGCATAAGAAGAATCGTCCACCTTATCGTCAAACTGTCCTCCCTCCACTTGCACATGGAATTTATCGTTTTTCCGCAGCTTGTCTTACATCTTCAAGATGATGAAAGTATATCCGTTTCAGCTCAAACGCCAATATGTCTATTTCCAATGCCTTTATCCAGTTCCACTTTATCAGATATTGTAGAATTAAGCTTAAACGATAGACTGGGAATAATTTCCTCATTCAACCAATCTACCTACGCAGGACTACCTTCAGATTATGCTTCGCGAAGGGCTGTTTAGCTTTCAAACTTTCTCACATCAAATTCTGTCTCTTTGTTTCCAGCCTTCGAAGTTCTATAATTACATTAGCCATACCGATTCATTCTCCTTTATGGGAGCTATCATGTCCTAATCTATGCAGAAATTTTATTAAGCAATATTGATCAATTACGAACTGGGTCATGTTGAACTTCAGCTCGTAGTATTTGTTCTCTAGCCAAGAAGTTATATTATGGATAAGATGAAATGTTCTCCTTCCATTTAAACTTTTCTCCCATCATGAATGCCATTTGCCACAGCTTGGCCTGGGTCTTCACGACGGCGAAAGTATATTAACGGCATTTCATAAGTCTATGTATCTATTGGCATTGTCTTTGCCAATAACAGTACCGCTTAATCAGCTATTATCCTGAAACAACTTATCGGATTAATCATGTTTAGGCCATACACCGGGGATAATGTCCTGCTTGCCATTTTCATGGATAGTGCTTTGTACAAACATATAGCATTATTGGCATTATGACCCCCGCTATTATTTTACTTTTCAGTAGATTTATATCTCCAACAATTGGCAAGCATTTTATAGGCCTCTTCGATTCTGTTTTAGTGTCTCCAACCATCATTTCCGACTTGGGTGCAGCAAGTATTAACTTCTACTTTCCTTACCGCCTTAGCAACTGTCGTCCATAAGACCTACAATTGTAGACCCGTTTGGTAATTGTAGTCAAAGTACTCCATCCATTTTATGGAAGAAGTGGCCTAAGTATAGAACTCTGCGGGACATCAGCTTAAGCTACATTTTATTTCTGCCCACCATCTGTTAAATATATCAAGCTTTCACAATTTGCCCTAAGCTTGCAGAATTTACGGCGTTCTTAACATCAATTGCGACAATCTATGCCAGAGGAACTGTTTGTGGTTTGTCTAATCGTTATAAAATTCTCCAAATCATACGACGCTTTCTATTACCAGGCATTAGGGGTTAGTTTCTAGGAAACATCATTTAGTCACTGGAGCAACAAGCTGATTTAGCTTGTTGAAATGTTGGATTTACTAAATGGCATAGGCATTCCTCTGATAGAAACTAGGGTAGCATGATAACAAATTCACGAGGTCATTCAAAGTAAACAAACAAAAAACTGCATGACATTTGTAGCGTCAGTATATTGAATGATGTTGAGCTTTGGAATCACTCACTGCCATCGAGTCCAAAAGCCTGTCTTGATAGGGAATAAGAATATTCTGGTCCAACACAAACTCAAATGGCATGTCGTAGTCAAATAACTATTGACAGTGATGCCAGACTACGTAAATAGAATTGGATTCCGACATTAAGAATAAGGCGCCATTCAAAGAGAAAAGCTTAATTGCAAAAGCAATTACCTTTTGCCAAGAATAAAGAACTGTGAAGTCTGCGTGGTGTAGTGGTTGGCTATTAGACGCCAGTCCTTGGATCAAATCCCAGTTCAAGCATCTCCAACTAAACGGCATAGGAAAGAAAGATCAGGCAAAAGATCTGAGAGTAAATAAAAGTGACAAGAAAAGTTTCTTACAAAATGTGTCATTTGGAATCGATATTAAAGTGTAGGGGTCCGCCACTCATGGATAAAATGAAGACACACACAACATGGGTGGTGTAAGAAGTAAGGTTATAGTCCTGACTGAAAGATTGCAATCACTAATTGAGTAAGTAAGTCAGTAAAGAACTAAAGGCAGATTAAAAATATTGCAAGTGATAGATCAAGGCTGACATCATATTCTGAGACTCCTTAAAGGAACTTCAACGTTACGTCACATGGAGTACAGAGCTGTAGGACTTGTAACAATGTACTACGTAACATGTCTTTAGCGCACATATAATTTGCTCTTCCTGCATCTTTATTGCCCTCAAAACCTACCGACCAAAGCATGCCCCTAATAGAGGCTAATCTGAGTACGTATGGCCATAACAATTTATAAACTACCGTCGGGTTTAATATGCGTGCCTATACGATCATACGTACATACGTTATCAATAAAAGAAATTTATTTTGCCAAATAAAATTAAATTAAATAACTTGTGTGTATATGTGTTTATGTGTATATGTTCCACAACATTACATATTTAAACTTTATCAATATCAAGTTCTGGCCAAAAAGCATTTTAAATTTAAATCCAAACCAAACGATTGAATGATTAAGAAGACAGAAGACAAGAAAAAAATAAATAAAAACAGAAACACAAGTTAAGAAGAGAAGTAAAGAAGTAGAGAGGCTAAAAATCATTTTGTACATACAAATTGTATGTGGAAGCACAACAACACAACACAAGACATCATTAATTTTCATTAAATAAATCATAATGAATTGTGGTCTAATCGCCTGCCTATTGAATGGAACACAAAACAACACAACGCAACACGACGTATGACTACGAATACGGAGCGTACATCACCATTAGAGAGAGATTCTGTATAAAAGACCACAAAATATCAGAAATTAAAGATATTTAGAAACAAACATGCAAACAAACATATCCATCCGTTCAAATCAATTTATGATGTATGGATGTGCCTATGATGTGTGGTGTGCCACCATCCGTATTAATGCCACCACCACCACCACCACCATCGCCACCACCACCACACACAGAATTCATTTCATTTATTCAAAATTTCGTTAAGAACAAGAGGCAGAAAGGTGAATAAGTGTGCGTTTCCGTATGCAAAAAAAAAAAAAAATTCAAAACCCAACGAAATATTTGGAATTCGTTTAAAGGAACCCCTAATGGAATATAATATAGAGAGTTATCGTTTCCTGATTACCTAACCATTGCTGCCTAATTTTCTATCTCTGTAAAGCCTTACTATCAGCGAAACGATTCATTTGCGAGCGGAATGAAGTTCGCTAACAACCACTACCCGTATTCAAAAAGTAGCAATAACTATGCCGAATGTGTTCATTCAAGAGCACTTAGGGATCTCAACATTAACAATGCTTCTGGGCTGTTATATCAGACTGGTCCTACATCAGCTATTTTCAATAATCCACTACGTGTTAGAGAACTTTTTCAGCATCTTCCTATTGTTCTGCCTAGTGTTGGATTTATGCTATTGCAACGCTAATCCCCAACAATTATATCCCGTTAGTAATGTGCTCTGCACTATCACCTTCAGCTATGCGGTGCATTCCTGAATACGTGACCAAACAAAATTGTCGAATTTGGGCCGAGAGCTTCAAGAGCGTTTAATGCTTTCTGAAAAAGTCAATGTTGGGAGTTGATTTTCGATATTTTTCTGCGCTTGAAGTTGACCGGGCTATCGCTGCACAACCTCTAGCATTATAGATCGATAACTACTAACTTTTTTTTTATCCTGAATCGAATGATCTGGAAACGACATGTTGTTGAATGCCACATGAATTTTCTGCACCAGCGATTTCAAGGCATGTCTTCTCGCGTGAATGTGTTGTGAACTGGCCATCGGGATTGTGTGTTTGACCGCGTTAGAATTTTTCTTGAAGGGTTTCCTTAAGTCGCCTTATAAAATTCAGCCTGATTTATATGCCAGAATCATGGGAAATTGAACATTTCTGATGGACCCTACCCATAGAAGACGTGAACGATGTTATATTCCAAACATAATGGCATAGAAAGGTCTTTCAAAAAATTTCGTTGATATCTCAGACACACTTAGTAGTTTTTAAGGTAATTTCTGAGGGGTTTGCATTTCCTAAAGTGTATAGCAATACTCTTACCCAAATTGCGTAAGCAATAAAGCGATAAGAGTTTAGATAATCTCCGAATCCCCAACCAGAGGACAAGCCATTTCATACACGACTTTCAATTGGCACTTATGAATGGCGATGTAATCGTATAATGTGTCTAGAATATGATTGCATCATCAAATATGAAACGCTGATGGACACATTGTGTTCACATGTGACTTGAGATTTGTGGAAAGTGCCGTCCAGATGAAACTCACATAGAGCCCTTTACAAACATGATGAATAAGTAGGAACTGCGATTAAGAGCACCTCACTGATTTATTTACATAATTTACAAGGGTTTTAAGATCTTCGTTGCCTTTACAGGCAATTTTTTCGCCCTTCGAATGAAGTTGAGGCAACCTTTGACGGAAATTGATTTGATTTCTTCTGGATTTAATTGATAATTGTATTCATGGTTGAGATCATCATAAGCGTGCATAATTCACCACCGCAGACTCCTCCTATATCCTCCACCCTCCACCTATATCCTTCAATCAACGTTCCTACGCTGGAATGTCGTCAGGTTATGCTTCGCAGAGAGCTGGTTGGCTTTAAAACCATATCATATTGAATTCTGTCTGGGTATTTCCAACATTGGAAGCTTTAATATAATATCAGACGTCTTCATTCTCATCCAGACAATCTAGAGCTATTATGCCCTAATCAATGCAGGTATTTTATGAAGCAACCGTGATCAATTACAAACTGTGTCACGTTGAAGTTAAGCTCACAATATTTGTTTTCCCGCCAAGGAAGGTGTGAAGTGAAATGTTCATCAACCCTTTAAACAGTTCTCTTAGTTTTCTTATCGTGAATGCCATTTGACGCAGCTTGGTCGAAGTCCTCTCGACGGCGAAACTATATCCGCCACATTTCATCTGCCAATATGTCTCTCGACATTGTCTTTGTTAATAACAGTAGCACTTGATCAGATATTATTTTGAAACCAGTTATGGATTTTATTGCGCCTAGGCGATATATCGGGGATAATGTCCTCTTAGCCGTTTTCACGGAGAGAGCTTTCGATTATATTGTATAAGCGTTATCTAGCGTTATCGACATTATAAGTCTCAATATTATTTCCTTTTTCAATGGATTTTAATGTAGTTTACGATTCCAGAAGAAATGGACTTTTGAAATGGTGTTTTGGGCTCTAAGGTACCGATTGGTAGAGTCCTCAATCGTTCACGGCATGTGCAACCCTAGAAGAGTGTTCTTCTTAGGCCAACCACAACCTGAGTCGGTTTTCGAAGTAGATGTCCGTTAAAGTGACCTGGCAATATGACCAACAATTGAGGATATTATCTAGGATGTAGCAGCCAGTGAAATTTTATTTTTATGAAGTCCTTTAATTGTGGTTACAGCAAGTCGGTAACATTTTTTGTTGGGTATGCTATACGTACGTAAGTCTATTTATTGATATGTGATATGTGCTTCCCAATAATCTATTAAACTTTATTAAGAAGAGTATTTATGTTTGGCAAAATGGAAAAAGACAAACAAAATCAAACAAACTCATGCATTAGACCTCAAACCCAAGCATATCAAACGACAAAAACAACAACAATTAATCGTAGTAACAAACCTCTATTCAAACTGATGGTCCATATCAGCAAATAAAATAGAAAACAAAACCAAATAAATCCATAAATGCGTAGAATTTTGAGATTCAAAAACAAAAACAAAAAGAAAAAAAAACAATTCGTAGCGGATAACAGCAGCTAAACACAGCTAGCAAGTAGAAGATGATACTGACACGGTTGGTTGGGTTCTAACCAGACGTACGTTCACATACGTGCTGATGTTTGTTTAGCCGCCGGTAAATTTTTACGTTTTACGTTCAAGCGTTTCTTTTTTTTTTTTATCTGCTGCAGCATGTATGGCGTGTGTATGTGTATAGTTTTGTATGAATTTTAATAGTTTTAGATGAGCGTATCAGTAGGAACATTAGCTTTGTTGTTGTTGCTATTTTAGTTGGCGTTTTTTTTTCTGCTTCTTCTTCTTCGGTTTTACTATTCATTAATCGATTATATTTTATTTGAACGAATCTTTGTGACGTTTTTTTTTTTTTGGTTTGGTTTGCCTACCAGCTAAAGACAATCAAACAACCGCGCAACTAACCAACCAACCAATCCAACATCAAATGCTTGAAATATTGCCAAAATTTAAATAATTAAGCATGACACAATTTGAACAGAAATTTGGTTTTAAAATTAGATTTTATTGACAGACTCACTAGTTTAGTTTCAGAATATCTAATCTTATGGAACTTTGCAAAAGACTTTCTGGCAAATCTATGCGAATTATGTAGTTGAAGAGCTCATTGTGTTTGACATTGCCAAAGACGCTAGTACTAGAAGCAACGGCGACTATGATGTCTCATACGCTCTTTGTTTTATTCAAATTTGAAGATAAAGAGCGCTTAAGCTGGTTAAAGAGCATTTCATTTTCGGTTTAATATAAGCGACGTAGGTTAGGTTAGGTTCGGGGGTAGCTTACCGTTTACAGGCACATTTACTCTGTGCCCATATGGTCGTGTTGTGTTACCCAGTGTGAGTTAAGCCCCCCCCCCAGTCATGATCCGTTCGTGGTGGATGTGAACCACTCCGAAATTCGTATGAAACAGGTCAGTGGCACGTTCTTCAAATGTTCTGCCTTCCCAAAAACCGATGACATCTGTTGTGAAGTGCAAGGCATTTGCATAAAAAGTGTTGCACCTATTTGGTTTCCTCTATTTCGTGGCAGCTGTTGCAGTAATCCTGGTGGGGCGGAACAAGCTTGTCACACTGTCCCTTTAGAATTACTGTTACAGTGCAAACCGTTTACTAAGTAGTGTAAACACTAGGAGATTGGATGGAAAGAAGAGTTTCTTGCATGGTTTTAAGAAACCAAGGCGCTTCGATACTTAAAGTATATGGTGGTTCAAGGGAATATCGCAATCAATTTGAATGCCCTGAACAATATTTACCCATAAAATAGTTATAGAAGGCATGGGCCTAGGGAGTCATAGAACGACTTTGCGCCTTCGGCAGATTAATTAAAATCTGTTTTATTTACTTGATGCCATTGTATGGTCACCTTAATTGTCGGTTTTGGTTTTTCTGGTAAGGAATTTGTTCTGATTTTATCAAGTTGCAGTACTCTAGTAGGTAGTGTTTCGGCTTATTAGACGTAAGGCCACAGTTCAAATCCCCAGGTCAAACATCTCCAACAGAGCGGAATATGAAAAAATATTTTTTCTGAGATTTCCTCTCAGCAGATTTCTGGCAAGAGGCAATGAGAGAAATTTAAAATTGTCGTGAAGAGTTTCTACAAAAAATCTGGCGTTCAGTGTCAACTTTAAACTGTAGGTCTCACCATTCATGTATAAAATTAAAGCACACAACATAAGTGGTGTGAGAAGTTAGGTCGTAATCCTGACTGCAAGGTTGTAATGACCTATTATGTGTGTATGTATGCATGTGGATTTGTTCGGATTTTTAGCTTTTATTTGTAATCTGGATTTCATGTCCTGCCATTTAGTTGACAGTTAAGGAATGGTCCAGTATTCTATCATATTTTTAAAGCAGCAGCAGTAATGGTATCCAAATAGAAACTGAAATGGGCACATTTCTACATTAAACTGTGCTTTTGCTACACGTTTTCCATAAACAGGTGTGAAATATTTCTTTTTTAAAATGCCAACAATACCATGCATGTTTCTGTTCTGAATATTTTTGTTTCCTTTTTTTTTCATAAGCTGCTACAACACAGTAGCTTACTACGAAAGCAATTTTACAACCAAACATGGTTTAGAAGAGAAGTATTTCTTGGCAATCATTTCTAGACTAATTTTTAAATACTTTTCTACCAAATGAATGGAACAACAACTTTATATTATTGAGACGACTACGACTATGATGTCAAGGTAGCCTAGAAGGCAGACCATGTGATAAATATCCTTTTAAGGATACACAATATTAATTGCCCTCTTACCGCATACATATGAAATGAAAACAAAACTTAAACGAGTCAGAATCAGAGTCAGAGTCACTTGAATATTTTTGCCATTTTCCATGTGTGGTATACTGCTGCATGCAACACCATTACCATCACCATCACCATCACCATCACCATATCATCATCATAATCATCTACATCTCTTTATAAAGGTAAAAAACTTGTATAATAATAATAACAACAATAATAAGAAGAGCAGAACATACACACACATAGACCCGCCACACATATACGCATGCTAACAATTGTATTTTCAATCCATATTGAAATGAGATTATATTTCCATAATAAAATCTCGTATTATTTAAATACAAATAAGGCTACTGATTAAGAAAATTAATGAGGCTTTCAATTATGGATATTCTGTAACTCATCTCAACACTTATTACAGACACTCACGCACACACACACACGCACCACCAATGCCAATACCAATACCAATAACAAAAGCAGCAACAATACAACAAGGAAGACTTTATTATTAGCAATACAGCATACAGAACCATACGACATATCCACTACAATAACAATGTATTAAGAAATGAGCTTTAAGAAGAGAGTGTAAGAACACTCTCTCTGTTATTGAGTTTGAGTGTAAGATTATGCGCAGTGTTGTTAACAATTTCCAATGAAATTCTGCTTTAAAGAGTAGCATAACAAGAGAATTTAACAAAAACATTGAGTAAGAGTTGAGTAGGTTTATAAAAATCCAAGAGCTGTAGCTCTCTCTCTCTCTCTCACGTACACCACTGTGTAATATAAAGTTAAATGCTCTTTTACGGTAAATAAATATAACGTTTAAACTGCATTAACGCATATTTAATTTTCAACAAATAGTGCATAAATGTAAAGAATCACACACACACACACACAACTCTTTCTCTCTCTCGCTCTTTCTCTCAAGTAAGTAAACCAGCTTACGTGTGAGAATCTTTAAAAGCCTGAATAAAGCAAAAAAAAAAAAATTAAACTCTCCCCGGCACATGTAAACACTTTTAAGGCACATTAAACATTGATAAACACAGTACAAGCAAAAGTACCAGAAAATTTTTTAAAAGTGTGTGTGAGAGAGAGAGAGAGAGAAGCATTAAGGAAATAAAAGCGTATGCTTGACTGTTAAATAAACATAAGCAATTTGGGATTTCACAGGTTTATCCAGTCTTGCCCTTTTTTCCCTTGGCTATACCTGTCTGCCGTTTGGTAATGCTGTTGTATTGCAACATTTCATCATTATTTGGTTCTCACATATGGGAGGGCAGTGTGTAGATGTATAAGTATACCTTGGTGTAAAATAATCTTTACGGTACTTTGTAAATTTTCTCTCTCTCTCTCTCTCTTTCTTTGTATCCTACAGTATGTCTAGGCTTAACTTAAATGGCAAACATATTAACCGTTTAATAACGTTACTGTGCATACAGAGATGTTAAACGTGGTACGTTTTTTGCAATTTATTTTTTTGGTACTTTTAAAGCAAACATAAGCCATAACGTACAGTAGTAATTCAATTCTTATTTTGGTTTACACATGAAGACAGGATTATGACGTAGTTTCTCACATCATCATGTTGTGTGTGCTAATATTATCCATGAGTTGCGGGATCTACAGTTTAACTTTGACTCCGAATGAAAGAATTCTTATTTTTGCGAAAGATTCCATTGCAATCGACAAGGAAATATTTTTTTTCATATTTCGTTTCGTTCGAGATATCTAGGCTGGTGTTTAAACCATAGTTCCTCGTCTACTCATTACACTATGTCGACTTCTCAGCTCTTTAGTCTTGGACACAAAGTTATTGTGAACGAGCTTTCCTTTTTCACGGTTACCTTAAGGATTTAAATTCTTAACATCGAAATCCAATTCCATTTGCTTGGTATACGGCATGCCGTTTGAGATTGAGTTCGAAATGTCTAAGCTGGCTTTTAAACCACAGGCTCACATCCAATAAGCCAACATACTACATACCGAGGATACGACGAGTTCTAAAGAGAAGCCTCACAACACCAGACAAAGTGAAGCGAAATATCTCCTCAATTGCGCCTTCATTGAGGGCAGTATAATAGACAACATCTCAATTGCTTGCGATAGAAAGAAAATAGAAAAGAGGGGTATTTGCTACTGCATAAGGGATAGATTTATGCTTCTGGTCAGCCTGCTAACTAGGACCAGCTAGGCTTTAAGCCTCCTTACATTTAAATTCTCGCATAGCGAGAATCGTTTTAAATTTTTTGAAATTTAAAAAAGTCTTTTCAGTTATTATTTACCAAAAAAGTCCCTTTAAAAAGTACCAAAAAGTACCTTTAAAAAGTACATTTACTCCTCTATTCTATGCACAGCATCTTCTTCAGAAATTAATTTCATTTTCATCTATGAATTCGTTTCATGCATTCTCGCATTGATCCTCTCTGCTGTGCATCTTTGTGTGCAAATTTTCAATTTTATACATGATGCAGGAAAAAAGAAATCACAAGGTGTGTATGTGTGTGCAGGGACGTGAGAGTGTAAACATGTTCGTATATTCCTTTGAATACAACAACCATTACAATCGTAAAGTCAAATAGTCAACGTGTTGTCGTTGTTGTTGCTGTTTTCAATACTTAACACTTCAAGACTGCCAATGTTACCAAGTAAACGTATTGTTATGTTATTGCAGTTACATACAGCATAACAGTAAATGTGTGCATGCGAATGTGTGTGTGCGTGCTTTTATACGTGACACAAACACAAAGAGATTAATTTTTAAATGCTTTTTTATTGATGTTCCCCAAGGAGTCATTTCTTTAATTCTTTTTCTTTTTCTCTCTGTCACTCTCGCTCTTTCTTTTTTGCTTTCATCAACATAGGGTAAATAATTTTTGGTCATGACAGATTATTTGTTTTTATTTCAGCTTTTACAACTCACACACCACAAACACATACACACATGCATATGAACATTTACCGAATCTTACTTACTTTAGAGAGTAATTTCGGGTGCATATGCAAATGGCAAATGAAAATCACAGATTAAGATTGACATTCGCTTTAAATTGATAGTGGATGGGAGTAATAGTAGTTGAAGAGTGTCCTCTACTGTATTTACATTTGTGGGCACTTATTAAATCACTGTAGATAGGCAGTTACAGTTGTTCTCTTGGTGTATTGCAGTTAGCGGCGTTCAGTGCGATCAAAGGCAATTTGAATTCAATCTAGGAATTTAGTCTGCGTCAAGTAGAGCACAATTTTTAAATTTTGTTCTCAGTCCCTAGCTACAATCGAACGTTTTGCAACATTATAGAGTACACATGTTCGATGTTCTATGTTCCGCTTCTACATCAGTTGCGACTGGATGTTGAATTTAGTCTGCGCCAAGTAGAGTACAATTTTTGTCCTCAGTCCCTAGTTGCAATCGAACATTTTGCAATACTGTGGAGTGTACAAGTTCGATGTTCTACTTTGCGCTTCTACGTCAGTTCCAATTCGGTGTTCATAAAAGTTGATTCTTGAAACCTTTTGTTTCCCAATAATTGGTCTTTGGTAGCTCTGCAATCTGATAACAATGGATGGCTTTTGCATTTTGTTGGAAATTCTGTTATCGTTAAAGCATATTGACGACGAATTGCCCACTCAATGTGTTTCGATAGGAAGCACAATTGAATTATATTCTGATCTCTGAGAGCTATGGTTGTTGCTTTTTCTAGGTATCCTTAAACGAATTTTCTTCTCTTGTAGGATGCTACTATTAGAGAGTAAAATTGAGAAAAATTTTCATTCTTGGCCCGAGAGTTCTTCCTAGGAAACGGATGAAAGGAAGTTCCATATTCCATTCTATTTGAATTGCTGATGGGGTGATGATGTTCCAAAAAATTTTTTTTTTCTTCAGCGATTAAGTTTCTGTTTCCTGACAAACGATTTCCATGCAAATAGAAAAACAAGGGAAATCGTTTGTCTTACAGAAACATATGATTATGAGAACAAACAAAATTGCCTAATATTGGGCGCAGAGAATCCCAAAGTGATGAAAGAAAAGCAATTGCGCCTGGAAAAATTGTCTGTTTGGTACATATTATTGGCTGGAGTAGTTATTCGGCCTTATTTTTGTAGAAAGAACTTGGACGAACAATTACCGTCAATTCAAAGTGCAATGACTGTGTGATAGTAAGCTTTTTTTTGGCCTGAAATTAAGGATTAGGAACTCCATGGCTTGTGATTTCAATAAAACGATCCTACCAACCACACAAAATGATAGATTTTGGCTTCATTAAGCGTTTTTTGTTGGGCGATGTCATAGGCCATGACGAGTCCGACAATGCTCTAATATTGTAGTGTTTAAAAACCAATTTCCGTCATGTAATTGCAGAGCTACTGCACGAATTGTTAGCAAAAATGATCAAAACTATTTCGTTTATAATTGCAACGCCCAAGTATTAAGATCGAATAAACGTTACATTGAAATCATAGCTTAATGCTGTAAACACAATAGACGCAACGCAGCAAACACAACAGTCTCTCAAAAATATAATACATGGGTGTACACAGAAATCATTATTTTAGAGGCAGCACGACAACAATCAACGATTCTGCTGCTTTGCATTTTCCTGGTTTCTAATTTGTTTGCGCAGCAATGAGAAAATTCGTGCCAATAGTGAGAGGCTTTGTTTCTAGCAATGATAGGATTAGTGTTGTCAAACGTAAAATATAAGTTTTAAAAAAATGTTTTTCTCCTGTTGCTTTTATTATAATTAATATGCATACAGCTTATCTCAGGCAGCAATTGCAATATTGCTGTACTTGCTGCGTTGCGCTTATTGTGTTTATAGCATAATGCATGTTTTATTACATTTTACTTTTCTGCTGATGCCTTTATTATAAATAATGCGCATGCAGCTTACCTGAGGCTGTTGTACTTGTTGCGTTGCAGCGTCAATTGTGTTTACAGCATAATGCATGTTTTATTCAGTTTTACTTTTGAAATCGAATTTCATTCTGATTCTAACCAGACTCAGAGACTACTGATGGTGATTCCGGTTATATTTGATCTGGTCACACAAAAAATAAATAAAACAATCAGATATTAATTATTTTATTCTTTTTCTAAACGAATTTTGTAACATAAATTACCGAACAAAACAGAAAAAAAACTTCCTTTTTATTTTATTATACTTTAAACGATAACAGAACAACACATTTTTTTAAACCCTATTAACACACAATTTCTTGGAAAATGTTTTCAAATCTCCCAACCCTGTCTTAATATTCGTTTCTTTTTTTTTGCTTTGGTCCCAAAACATTTAGTCTCACATGAGTTGACTGGCTGCTTGGCTAGCTACTGGCAGAGTGTTAATGTAACAATAACAACAACAACAACAATGAAATGTTAAATTTAACAGTTTTTTCCTCTCATTTGTGCGTTTTTGTGTGTGTGCGTTTCTGTGTTTGTTTGCTTGTTTGTTGTGGGGAGAGTATAATTTACAACGGAAACCTCTTGTAGAAGGATGTACTGTTGTTGTCGCTACTATTGTTGTTATTGCTGTTGTGTGTTGTGTGTTTTGAGGTTTGATATTATTGCTGTATTTAAACATGCTCTCTCAGAACACATCCCGTTGCTGTTAGCAATAGAGAGTGTGTCAATATAAAACAAGGATATATTTGGGGGGGAGTCTTTTGTAAACTGCAAACAAAATAAAGATAGAGAGAGAGAGAGAGAGAGAGAGAGGGAGAGAAAGAGAAAGAGAAAGGGTGTTAGAAACAGTATGTGTGTAAGCAAGTGTTTGCGCTTTGCTACTTATTGTTGTTGCTTTTCTATATTAAATTCAAATTGTTGCTATGTTTTGCCAAACACAATCACATTGCAAGGATTACAAAACATTGAACAAAAAGTGTGTGTATAAGCTTAAGGGGTACTCTGTTTGTTACAACATGGAGAACAATATAGAAAGAGATTTTATGCTATAATACCTACTCTATTCTATACAATGGAGTGCTGTGTGTATGTGTGTGTATTAATTTGGGTGTTTAAATGTAATTGTTTTTACTTGTTATTACTAATGTTTTTAGTGTTTTTAGTGTTTTGTGCTCTCTCTCCCTCTCTCTCTCTCTCTCTCGATCTCTCTCTCTCCCTATGATACTGTGTATTTGCTGTAGTTGTTGTTGTTTTTATTGTTATTACTGGTTATTATGGGCATGTTGTTGTTGAAGTGCGTGTGTATTTATTTGACTTTGACTCTGTTATTATTGTTATTGCTGTTAAACAATGTTGTCTACTTTGAAATTTCAATGGGGGTTTTCTGTTTGCTTTGCTTTTTTGTTAAATTTTTGTGAACAGATGCTTGGTAATGCCAAGTAGTATCAACAGGAGAGAAGGGTTTTTTTTTATTTGATATGACGTTTAAATGTTGCTTACAAATAACGTTTAAAATTAATATGAAAAGCACTGCTTTAGCATTACTTAAGCTGCCATTTAAAGGCAGTATTTGTAGTGTGTTGTTTTTCTCTTTGTTTTGTTATGTTTTTGCGTTTCATAGCTAAAATTTAGCCATGCTGGGTCTCAACAAATAAACACTTTATGGAAGCATGTGTGCGTGTGTGCGGGTGTCTATATTACTTTGTATACAACTTGTGGCTTTATTATCATCCTGTTCCTCTTTCTGTGTTTTTCACGCTATTGTTTCCTTTTGTTTACAATCAAATATTGCCTGTTTCTACTTTGTTTGGCTGTGTACACTGTGTGTGTGTGTGAGTGTTAGGTTTTGGTTCTTTTTGTCTATCACTGCATAACTTTTGTGTCTGGTAGATGATAGTCAGAGTCATCATGTCTTGCTGTTGTATTGTTTTGTACTTTTCTTTCTCTCTCTCTCTCTCTCTCTGTGTGTGTGTGAAAATATAAACCGTGTTTGTGTTGAATGTGTGTGTGCAACAGGAAACGAAACGGTAAACATTATGTGGTGTGAGCTGCCTCTAACAAATTAAATTGAAATTTGTGCTTGATTTCAATTGTTTTATTTTATTTATTATACTTCTCCTTGAGTGTTTTTCCCTCTTTGTTTCTCTATCTACATACATATGTGCCTGCATATGTATGCGTGTGTGTAGGCATGAGTGTATAACATTTATTGTACTTTATGGCTGAATGTCTTGATAATTTGAAAAACATGACCAAATGACTTCTTTAATTAAAATACAGGGTATTTATTAAATTCTATTAAAGTAACATGCATTTGACTCTCCATGCTTCTTCGACACACCGTAATTGTTTAATTAAAGGCTATAAGGAATTGGTAATTGGCTAAGGCTCTCCATACAGGCAGGCTAGGTTGTGCCGTAGGCTTTTGATTTTTTTCCTTTTAAAAGAAAATGTACTTCAGACTGCTTTGCCTGTAATTAACAGGAGGATTATTGTTGTTTCTGTAAGACAGATGAACCAAATTACTTAATTTTGTTTGTGTTTTCCATATAAGCAGACGTTCGTCTGAAATCGCTTGTGTTACAGGAACAGAACATAAAATTTTTTATTTCCGATGAAACATAGATTTTGTTTTATAGGTAGTCAAAAACTCTTAGGCCCTTTATCGTGTGGCCTAAATGCGTCTACATGATAAAGCCACTTAAACTGTCAATGTTCACATACCTTCCATGTATTAAACACCTGATTCGGTATAGCACAGGGCATGTGCCCAATAGGTGAAGAGCAGTCTCCTCGTCTACTTTGTCTCTATAATTTCTGCTGAAGCCCATTGCCAAGTTTTCAAGGTCTATACATACGTATGTATTATGTATACATACATACATACATACATACATACATACATGCATACCCACATACATACATTATTATTATTTATATTATTGGTCATTATAAGCCTTTAGTCAGGATTACGGTCTAGTTTCTCACACCACTTATATTGTTTGCCGTAGATTTTATACTTGAGTGGAGGGACTTACACTTTAAAGTCGACTCCTAAGGACAGAATGAGTGAGCGGAACTTGCATTTTAAAGTCGAGTCCGAGTAACAGATTTTTAAGAAACTTTTCAAGGCAAATTTTTTATTTACTCTCAGAGGTTTTGCCATAAACCTGCTGAGAGTAAGATGCCGAAAAATTATTTGTTCGCATATCATTTTGCTGGAAATGTCTGACCCCAAGACCCTATCTACTAGATTACGACGACTACAAGACCTATACGTCTTTCATAATCGGCCATAATGCCCAACAACCATATCGTGTTGTGCGTGTTGCTTTGGAGTTTTTGGCCAGATTTTCCAGTCTTGGCCAGATTTTCTGTGTCGCTCTGCCCGTGGAATCAATGGTAGAGTTGTTAATTATAAGCCTGCAGCTCCTCAAAGGGATTCCCAAAGAAGACATTTCAATTATTGTGCCGTACATTATCTGCGTACTCAGCTGGTGTACACCATGTTAATCTGCAAATGGTGGTTAACTAAGTTTCCTTGCTTTTTTGGATAAATTCTGTTTGCTACACCTATTTTGAAATTGCGGAAGGGACTTCCAATGATGGTGCAAGTTGTTCTTGATTTCTACAACAATTTTGGTGTGGACTTGTCTAGACAGTCTTTGTTAGGGAGTATTGCACAAATCATGTGAGGATAAGCTGCAGTCCAGCAGTCTATATCGATGAGCTTCATTGTTGTGTTGTTACTTGCTTAATTGATCATTACAACCTTTTTCAACTTAGCCGATCACACCAGCTATGTTGTGTGTATTTATATTAACCGTGAGTGACAGATTTGAAAGACTTTTGATGGGAATTTTATTTACTCTCAAGTTTTATGCCCCAACATAAGAAGGAGAGCTTATTCGTCAGGAATACATGTTTCTAACTCAACCAGTAATTCTCTTCTAAAAATTAAATTCAATTTGTTGCCATAATTTCCATCAAATCCCTTTAGGAAATCTATATTGAGGTCACATTGTCTGCCTAATGTTACCATCATCATCATCATCATCATCATCATCATCATCATCATCATCATCATCATCATCATCATCATCGTTATCGCCATAATAAAAAAATCCTTGTCATTGTGTACTTATCGCCATTGATTTAATCCTTAATAGCTAGACTTGATGATTTTACAATAATAATGATTGTGAAGACGATTACGATGACGATGTGATGATGCTGATAATGAAAGTGTGATAATTTTTGTTTTTTTTTTAAATTTGATGACAATTTTTTAAGAATTTTTCTTTCCTTCCAATTATCCTTTATATTTATACAACAACAATGACAACAATACTGATAAAATCTTTATTTCTTTATCCTTCTTCCTTCTATTCCTTAATGGTGACTGTGAAAGAATTATCCATCCTTGGATTGTGTGTTAAAATAAAATAGAGAAACCGATTAACAAATACAAATAAGGAATAACAACAACAACAACAACAATAACAATGGATACAATGTTGTTGCAAAATATTTCTATAACATTGGGTTTTTGTTGTTGTTCTTATAATCTTAGCACAGGTTACTTGTTTAAAGATAGTGCCTGCTCAAGTCAGCGCTGGAGTCTAAAAGTCTTTAAAGAGTACACTTTTGCTTTACTTTATAGGGTTCGTTTTGTTGTTGTAGTTCTTATTGTTGTTGTAAAATATTGTTGGTGGCTAAAAGTTTTTCAAGTAGATTTTAATAAACGTCAAAGTGCGTAAAGATTTTATAAGACATGGCACAGTGGCTGTAGATAAAACGTCAAGACGATGGCAAAGTCTATAGAGAAATAGAGAGACAGGGAAAGTCTTTATTCAAATGTTTCGATTGCAGTATTCGCTCCAATTGTACGCATCAGGCTTAAAATGTTATCTTTCATGTGCTTCTTTCATCGAAATTTGGGCCTTCGAAATATCTTCTAAACCGGATACTGCCACTCACAAGAATAACGTGGTCAGGTCTTCGTAGTCGTTGTAATTTAATGGATTCAATTAAAGCATGAGCTTTACTTCACTACATGAATGTACTTTCCATCAAAGCAGACCCTTTACCCTCGAAAACACTAGAAAAAGTTCCATTTGCAAACACAAGTAGGCGCCGTAGTCTAGTAGGTAGTGCGTTGGTTCTTTAGACATAAGGCTTCGGTTCAAACTACAGCTCAGATATAGTCTAGTAGGTATTGTGTTAGCTTACTAGACGCGAGCCCATGGTTTAAACTCTATTTTTCTTTGGGTAACTTCCTCGCAGCAGTCTTTTTAATGAAATAGATTTTCTCATGTTAACCACTGTGCATCTCTCCTATTCAGGCTTGTAAATTTCTGTAGCTTTTACTGTCCTATTTACAGCCGTTGATCATACTGAAACTGAAGGGTTTGATAACCGCAGACCTCAGTATTTCTAAAATGTCGGATGGCATTAAAATTCGTGTACGTTTAGATCCTAACACTCAAAAAGCAATAGAAGTGCAGCCGCTGTCGTTGAAGAACTGTTTGATTATACTAGTTAACGAACTACAGCCAACTTCGGACAAAAAAGAAAAATAAAAACATACGAGAACATGCTCATGATAGAAATAAAAAAACCAGAATGATGATCTGCCAGCGAAGTCTGGCAGTGTGACTGGTAGTTTAAAAGCAGGGTTGTCGATCGATATGGTTTCTCGTGACCATTCATTTCATCCTTACGTACTTATCAACATGATCAAACTATTCTCGATTTCTATCTGTCGTGCCTCCATACCTATAATATGGAAATAGAAGTGATGTCGCTGTCGTGGAAGAACAGTTTTATTACAGAAATTAACGAACTACAGCTAACTTCAGACAAAACAAAATAAAAATAGCAAAACTGCACTTTAAATAAAAAAAAATTCGGAATGATGATCTGCCTTCGATGTCTGGCCATCATGTCGATCGAACACTCTGCTCTTAACACAGTTAAGAGCATTACCATTCATTACACCCATATGTACCAAACGACATGAGGAAACTGTACTAGATTTCTCACTGTCATGCCTTCAAACCTGTCTATTCCTCTAAATCGTTGGGATTTAAAGTTAGGCATACATATGCCATGCATGGCCAATTGTAATACCAAAGTCGTCTATTTTCTCTAGTCCTGGAATCATCGAGAGCTTTAGAAGAAACCAGTTAGATTCTATTTACATCGCCCACATAGTAGAAGCCAAAATGCTTTTTCCTTCTCCGACATAGCGCTGGGTATGTATTCAGTAGGTGGAAAGTTTTCTTCACTTTCCCATTTCCGCAGCGTCTTTGAAACTCGTTTGTCACGTATTCAAGACCATTGCGTCCCATATAATGTAGTGCCCAGTACTGACACCAACAACTGAGTTAAGCATGCTTCTTTGGAATTTTAGCTAGACTTGATCATGCCCAGAATCCATAACAGCATTGTCAATTAGAAGCTTGATGGCCTTCACAGAGTTCATCGCTTTCCAAACAGTTTGAGCGTTGAGCAGGAGCGTTGCGAATACCATGCCGATCCCTTAGTCTCTTAGGACTGCTTCCTGCGTATGTATCATTTACAAGGACAGTGGAGCAAAAACCTTTTTTTTTTGTGAAGTGGAATTATTTTTAATGCGAGAGTTTTCCTCGTCTTGTTTCTGTGCGACCTTTATGCGATTCAATATGTAGTTTTAACGGTTTACTTGCCTTGCTATTGTAATTGAAAGAGGAGTATGATTGTGCCTGTGCCTGCGTCTTAAACGCTCCATTACAATACAACTACAGCTACAACAACACGAAAACGTTTACAAAGTCGAGAAACAATGATTTTTATTGGATTTTTAATGGCAGTCAGCTACAGCTACACAGTTAAGGGAAAAATGGCAAAACAGTAAATGTGAACACAGAGCGTCTTATAAGCTCGTGAAAGAAGTCAAGCAATACAGTCAGTTACACTATGTTCACATGGAAGATGATGCTGGTCTATAAACTCCAAATCAAAAGGTAAATCTAGGACTAGGTTTAGAGATAGGAGAGGAAGGAGGTTCACTGACATTGTTTTCACAAAACACTAGACTTTGAGGTTTGTGTCCTTTTCAATAACAGTTCGCCATCTCGTTCTCATTCTCGTCCTATGATGATTTTGATTTCAGTGCGCGTTTGTTGCATATTGTAAGAGTGTGTGTTGCAAGGAGGAAACTACTGCTTTAACTTGTACAATTTAAAGGTTTTTTTTTTCACACACAAATTAATATTTTTTTCTCCTGTGCCATGGCAGACATGACAATTTCAGTTACAATGTCTGTCTAACTATCTGTCTGTGTGTCTGTCTGCTTGTCTGTCTGTTCTTATGTTTATTGTTGTGTTTAAAGCTGCGTATATTTATTCCCTTTTGACGGCAATAAAACGCTTTTGATTTCTTCCTTTTTTTCTTTTTTTTTTCTTTTTTACTTTTCTCTCTCATTTTCCCCAAGTCCTTGCAGCCCTTTGGGAAATGTAAAGAAAAAGAAAAGCATTGGCTTAAGTATTTAATGGATTTTTTCATTCATTCCACAGGTTTTCGCTGTTTATCTTTGTCTTCTTCTTGCTCTTGTTCCTCTTCTTTGGCAAAGTTCTCAAGTTCGTTTATTGTTTTCTTGTTTGTCTGACTAATGGCGGGTGGGGGTGGTATTGAGAGTGAGTATACATTTCAGCGTATCTTGACTTGCTTTGACTTCCCGTTTACATTGTTTTCCTTGAATTCTTATTCTCCTCCAGTTAACAAATGATTATCACTTGCATTGTATTTAATTTGTGACCCTTTGTGAATGAAACTACAGCGTATACGACTGTGTGGCAAAAGGAAGACAATAAAGAAATTATTGTCGGGAGAAATATTTAAGAATTGTGAAAAATTTATTCAAATTAAATCGATTGGGGTTTAAGAGTGGGGGGGGGACTTACTTAAATGTCAGTCCACTCAAACTAACTGATTGCGATTTAGATTGTTCAACGGTTTCTCGAAGCCTATCAAGACCTCTTAATAAAAAGTTCGAAAGCAGGGAAGGTTACATACATAATTGGCCATTACAACCCTTCAGTCAGGATTACGGCCTTGCTTCTCACACCACTTATGTTGTGTGTGCTAATTTTATACATGAGTGGCGGGACCTACAGTTTAAAGTCGACTCCGAACGACAGATTTTTGAGAAACTTTTCATATTTCGTTTTTGATGTCTGACCGGGGATTCGAACCCTGGCCTTTCGTCTAATAAGCCAACACACTACCTACTAGACTACGGCGACTTCAAGGAAGGTTACTGGGTCCAATAAAGAAGTTCATTTTGTAGACCACGTTCGAACTGTATCTTCTCTGTCTATGCATACCTCTGTTGGTACCAATTATTAATCGATGTACTCGACGTAATTAATCATTACAATCCTATAGTCAGGATTACAACTTAGCATTACACACACTCACTCATATGGAGTTTGTAAATACAATACTTTTGTAAGACAAACGATTCCAGACGAAAGTTTGTTTTGTGGTTTCCACACAAACAGACGAAATTGTGAAGCCATTCGTCTTACAGAAACAGCACATAATTTTATCGATAAGTAGCGGTACCTACAGCTTAACTTCGACTCTGAGCGACAGATTTGAGAAACTTTTCATAGGAATTTTGTTTACTCTCTGAGTTTTAACGAAAAGACTGTTGAGTGGTAGTCCTAGCTTTTACGAACAGCTGGTCAAAATTCTTTTGGGCTGTAGTATCACTCCATTTCCATGATGACCACAATTTACTTTTGATAATCGGAAAATTTCAATCTTTTGAACATAACTTGTATTGTCTTCATTCATCTGCCGTATTCTAGTGTAACCACCATCTTAAGTTTGATCCTCCAGCTACCATTAGATCTGTTACAACCTTCGTTTCCATTTTTCGTTTGTCAGTGTGTACAGTTTAACTGATACAATAGAAAGCTTGTCTGATTTTAGAATTTCAATTACGAACTTTTGTTCTTCAGGTCTAGGCGTTCCCGATGGGATTGTTCAAATTTCGAGGTTAATTTACTTGGTTAATCAGGTTGCCATCAGTCATTGATTACCGAGGTTTACTCAGTGAAATTTTCGATCATTTAAAACTACCTCTCTTTTTGGTTCGAGGACATAGGGAAATAGTCGAGATCGATACGGAGTTCATAAGCTCTGACATGTTATAGAACACAGGAATTTCGATTCCGCCAATTAAACTAAATATTATTCGGTTATATTACAGGCCGACTAAAATTCGGAGAAACGACTGTTATGGCATTTTCTATTGGAAGGTATGTAGCTTGAAAACCAGTACCCTGTTTTATTCTCCTTGAGTGAACTTTCAAAAAAAAATTTTTGTTATTGAAGTGAAAATTTCAGAACCTTAATCTGTTCGTGGCAAGAACCGGGCACTTGAACATGAACTGAGAGTATGCTATTGAAGCAGTTTCTAGTTTCCAATAAAAACTTACGAACTTTGACAGTTAAAGCTTCATCTATCAAATTATATTTCATTTATTCAGTCCATTTTGCCATGGGCGATCATAGACAACGCCACGTGCGTTCGCTGAATGGGCTTCGGATAAGTTGGCAACTCACCCTTATTTTTAACGAAAAATCGATTTCAGTGCTGATTTCTGACGAGACCAATACATTTGAGAACCAAGAGTGTCCCATGCATCCTAAAAATTCACAGTTTAGTTCGTATTTCAGTGTAATGGGTCCATATTTCTCTGAGGAAGGCATTGGCCATATTATAACTATCAACAGCGAGCGCTTTAAGTCGATGATTACCAACTTTTCTTCATTTATAGTAGATGATCTGGCGATCAATATGTGGTTTCAACAGTAAGAAGCTAAATGCGATAGAGCTTATACCATAATGGGTATTCTGCGCGAGCAAGGGCATGATCACTTAGTGTGAAGATCATAGATCATGTGGTTTTTTTAAGGGGTTTTCTTAAGCCGCAGGAATATGCGAATAAGCCACAGTCAAATTTAACCTGATTTATGCGGCAATCATGGATTGTGAATAGAACTCACACACACACACACACACACACACACTAAATGATATTTGTTTGACTTCAATAATACGTGACTTATTAAAATTCTTCTCTCCGTGTGCGTGTATGTCCATGTATGTGTGTGTGTGTGTGCTTTTGGTATAATGACACACATATTCTCGTGTGGTGTTTTTCCGTTTTTTTTCTTTTGGTCGTAATATGGGTAAAATATGTCAGTGGGTGTGTGCATGTGTGTGTATTTTTAACTCACATATCCTTGTTTTCTTTTTCTTTGTTAATATTTTTGTTGTTGTTGTTTTTGTTTTTGTTTTTCCATTTCAATTTCAATTTTCTATTTTCTTTAATATTAAAATGAAATTTATTTCCTATTATTTTACTTTTTCTATTTCTTATTTCATTTGTTATTGTTGTTGTTGTTGTTCTTTTGGTATCCATTAATATTTATTTGCCAGAGCTGGATATTCGTTTGTGTAGTTTGAATTGCGTTTCACTTCTTAATATCATTTAATTTCGTGTCTCTTTTTATTATTGTTGTGCCCTGTTCTTGTCTTGTGTGACAGTTTGTCACTGTTTGGAAGGAGGGGAGGGGGAGGGGACAGAAGAGGATCATAAGTGTTCACATGTGTGTGTATATGTGGTTGGTTGTGTGGTGTCACAGCTTTGAGTGTGTTATTTTTGGGGTGATTTATGCTGAACAATTGTCCTCGTTCATATTGGTTGACATTTATCATTGTCTTTTACGATGAACATTTAATTTTATTGCCTAATCTTGAGGCCACAAAGGGGGAAACCTACATAAAGTGTGTGAGAGAGTGTTTTTAGTTCATAAGACACTTCATGTCTTTCAATTCAATATGTTATGGGCTGAAGATGTTAAAATTGAACACCATTGGACGTAGAAATGAGTGAACTTATCACCTCATTTAGGTTAACGTTCAAATAGTGCTGGGGTCCTACTACAATACCTTGGAATCTTCCTTTCAATATGGTTTGGTACTCATTGACCTAGTATGTGTCCTAAAATTAGCTCCTAAATAAGTGAGCTTATTCAGAGGGATATTGTTAAACAGCTAACAGTGCTCTGTTAAGGGCAAATTTTGTTCTGTTAAGAGGAAATTTTGCTTTGTTAACGTCAAATGTGGCGCTGCTAAAATTTATGGATTGCGTCTTGGATTTTCAAATTCGAATTATCAAATTTATAGTTTTAGAGCAGAGACTCCAAGCAACTTGAAAAGAGCCTTAATGTGAAAAATATAGCGTTGTCGAGCGAACCCCAGTGAGACAGCGATCAGTGAGACACTGAACTCAGATAACCTTTACAACCTCTACAGATATTAAGCTAACTAGGCTAGCAAAAGACTGCTAACAATACAGGACAATGACAGAGGAGATGGAGGTGCTCTATTCTTCCTCCACGTCAAGGTAGCTCCCGTAACCGTGATTCATGAAAAACCGAATCTTGTCGCACATACATACACTAATGAGGCTATGGTTAGTAATTCCCTCAACTATAAAGTGGTTGCTGAAACAAAATCGTGAGTGACACGGTTTATTCTGCGATTAAGAACACGTTAAAGGTTTAAAATTCTTGTATAAATAGTAAGATTACAAACAATTAATGGCCGCCACTTACCTAACATAATTAATTGGCCCTTGCAACCCTGAAGTCAGAACTACGTACTTATTTAATCGGTCATTAATAGCAAGATTATCGAAATTCGGCCTGCTTTAGCATATCCTTCCAGGCGCTTTTGTCAGTTGGTCCCACCAATCGCCGACATGGATTTCCCATCTTGGTCGTTCTAACGCAAACAAGGTTGTCCTCTTAGCGGACTTCCTCAAATCCCCGGAGTATTTTCATCCATTCGAACGACGTAACTGAGCCAGCGCAACAGCTGCATACGCTGCACAAGGTTCACGTCGTTGAGAAGCTCATACTGCTCATTGTTGGATCGAATGCGGAAATCCTCGCCAATTCGCACTAACCGCAGATTTTACGTTGGACTTTTCTCTCGAATACTTCCAACGCTGCTCCATCAGTGCTCAATACTGTTCATGCTTCTGTGCCACAAAGGAGCACGGGGAGGATCGGCGTATTGTAAGGTATTAGTTTTGTTTTACGAGAAAGGTCTTTGTAATCTGGGATCCACATATCCCTACTTGTCGACAAAATATACTTTGTTTAAACCTCATAGTCAGGATTATAACTTAGCTATTTACACTAACCACGTTGTGTGTATTAGTTTTGCCCATATTGGTGTACCTAGTGCCTAACGACGACTGCGAACTATGGATGTGAGCAACTTTTCATTGCAATTTTATTTAATCTTAGAGTTTTAGACTAAAGAGCACTTTCGGGTTCTCGTCTAATTAACTAACACACTACCTTCTAGACCTTCTTTAATATTTTTTTAACATCCTTTTAAAATACCCTGTCTATCAACATTTTACTCTCCTTCCCCCGTAAACATCTTCCCATGCATTATTAAACATTTTTTTTTCTCTGCCTTGGTTCTACAATATAATTGATTTTTATTTGGCCATCAACTTAAGAAACTCTCCCATTCCCCACTTACAATAATTCCACACGTTTGTGTTTCTCTATGCCTCTTCTATCCTGTACACACACATGCGTTATTTTCTACTTCGTAGAGGAGAACAAACGGTGGGGTTTTCCTTGGGAAATAAAATTTAATTCATAAATTATCGAGGAGAGGATATGTCAAGCACTCCAGTGTTGGTAAGTGATAATTAATGAATTCAACTTAAATTGTTTCGATGACATTAATCATACAATTAATGGCGTAAAGTTTCCTTTTTACAAGAGGTTTATCGCGGTAGTTTGTTAATAATTATGATAACACCGTACTCTAGTCAGAAAAAAATACACGAAAGTTGTGGCATGGAGGAGAAGCCTCCTTTTTTGGGTGTAGGTAGAGGCAAGTTTAGAATAGGTTCCTTATGTTGTTATTTATTTTGTGGACTGAATCGCCTTTTATGAATACAGTTTTTGTTTGATAGGCCCCTCCTCCTCCTCGTGCCCACCTTTGAAAGAAGTCGTTACACTTAGGCCCATTGTCCTGCCACAATCAATATTCAACTTGGGGATCAAACATTCCTCTAGGGAGGAGTCCGAGTCGAAATGAAATCTTGCTTTGCAACAATTTTTATATTAGAGAGCTCGATCAAGGATGTTAGAAAAGGAAAGATTAAAAATGTCGCTCTTTTCGCGACAAGAGCGCGAGGCACTAGATTAGATTAGGTAAGGCCTTACCACAATCAATACTCAACTCAAGGATCAAACATTCCCTAGAAAAAAACCGAACCAAGAACGCGGCACACAGCTTCTGCAGAAGGTATTTGTTGGAAAGTATTTCGACATGCCTACCAGAAGAACAACGGTGGCCCGTGAGAATAGCTATTGTGCGATGGATGGCCATGCTATTTAAAGATAGAAGTGAGTGGGTGCTCTTCTTATCCATACATGTTCAGCAGAGTCCAGCAATATTGTATGCATATTAAGCAGTCCTGTAGAACGAATGGTAAATATCCAACTTAACTAAGACAATCGGAATACCTATGCCTTGTAAGGTATCGAAAATTGCGAGCTCTGTACCGTCTCTGGTGAGTTCATCTGTCATACGAAACCTTTGTCGTAAAAGCCGTATGAAAGTTGCCTTTAAATGACCAGAAATTTCCCTCGGTATTCATGGATAAGCGCGGACGATGTAATTACGCTCGTTAAGGAATTAATCACAGCTTGGCTGTCTGAGTAAATCAAGAGATTTTCCAAGAAAAATCCCACCATCCAACAAGTACTGTGCAGTTTTCAGAAAACACTGCAGCCCCAGAACCTTACCTATGGTCCTTTTGCAGGCGTAAAAAGCTAATTTCGATTCTTTAGCCTTCATAATCTAATCTCTATTGGATTTCTTAAAATTGTGTATCGAAAGGCGACTGCTTGTGAATAGAAAAACGAGACTTAGCTGCGTATAAGTAGTTCTTAGAAAACAATTAAGTCTGGACTTAAACCTATGCGGTTTTTTAATGCACAACGAGTGTGTATAGGTGAATAGTCTAATGATTTGTCAATCCAAGATTCCGGGGTTAATATAATCGTTAGTAATATTTGCTCCTCATACGATTGATGAGAGTCTGATATTTTTACTGTCACTGTGGTTTTGGGAGTGAGGCTTTCACTGTTCTTAAGCGACTCAACGACCTAGAGAGAAATATAAAATAGTTCGTGAGTTATTAAGCTCTCTTGCCTAATAATCTTTCCATAACTTCCTTTACACATGGTTAGTATAGTCTGCCATTAAAGTGAGGTTAAGTTTGTCATAGTAAACCTTTCCTTTTTAATTCCTTTTAGATTTCTTTCAGTAACAGAAGGCAAAAGAAGAAATAAGCTGCGATTCAAGATTAAAGGTGTTAACCTTTGTTGTTGTTTTTGGTGCAACAACAAGTTGACTTAAAAAAGAACAAACCGTAACTGCAGAGTATCTTGTTAAGCCATTGCTTTAGGAACGACGTCGCGTTAGCATTTCTGAACAAGTAACGGAAGAGTGTTCTTCTTGCAATAATAATAAGCGAAGCTTTCAACACCTGCTTCGTTTGCTGCTGGTGCAAATAAAGCAATTGACCAAATAGCCGCCGTCTTGTTGACCGTTCTTTCTTCTGTAAACAGATTTTTGTGTTCTCAACGCAGTAAATGAATGTCTGCCGCCAGAACTTTACAATGCGGCAGCATGAAAAACAATCATCATTGATGAGTCTCCACATACTTTCGAATTCCCTTCTTTCACTTCACATTTCTCAAGTTTCGGTATTTCTTTTCTTTTTTTTTTTTGTTCTGTTTTTGTTTGTTCTTTTATTTTCTTTCTTTCTTTATTTTTCTTTTGATTTCATCGATTAACCTAACATTCAAATCAATTTCAGTGTGATCGTTATCGGTGTGCAGTTGCTTATGTGCTTCTCCAGCTTATGCAGCAGCATATGGTAAGTGTTTCTTTCTTTTTTTTCATTTTCTTTCTTTTTTTTTTTGACAATTTTATTTAGTGCTCCTGTTGTTGTTGCTGCTAATATAATGATTATTTGTTGCCGTTTACATAATAAATTTTTTATTCGTTTGTTTTAGTATTCAAATGAAAATCGAAGTTGATCGTTACACACAGTTTATTAGCAGGTTTTTTTTTGTTGTTTTTCTTCTTGCCTCTTAGCGGCATTTGTTTTTGTTTTTCAATCATTAATGATGTTGGAATTGATTTTCCAATCGCTTTTTTTTCTAACATTTTAAGGCCTTTTCAGATCACTTTAGTTTTTTAATTAATTTTTATTTGTTTTTAAAAGTTTCATTCTCTTAATGAGACTTTCTAATGCTGCATGTGGTAGTAGACTCCAATCATTCTTCTAATGTTTTTCTTTTGTTTCTTTAAAGTATCATAAAATTAAAGGTTTTTTCTTTTTTGTTGTTGTTTTTTAATTAAATTAATTAGTAGGGCAACGAAAAATTTATTTATGAAAGCTTTCACGCTTTAACAGCAGTCTCTTGGTAATGAGAAATCTGAAACTCCAAAAAATGAAATGAAAAACTAGCTTTGTAGGTAATTTAAGTCATCCTAGCTCCCTAAATGTCTGTGAAGATAAATTCGAATTTTAAAACCAAAGACGCAAACCTACATGTTTAGCAGCGCCACTTCTTGCCTCTAACAGCGTAAACTTTGCTATTAACAGAGCACTGTTAACTGTTTCACAGCTGTAATACGTAATCTTAGTCTTCTACTTTGCAATTATTGACATAAAATTTAATTTTCATTATGATCATTATTATTTGTAAACAATAGTGTTGAAATGTAGAGGATGGTTGATAGGGATAAAGGTCGGAATTATTTATGCTACCCCACTATCACGGTACGAAAGAGGGCTTTCTGGACAACCATTTGCATATGGTCTGTACGGCGTACTATTTCTTATAAGTTCTCAAATGGCCACTGATCTTCTAGAGAATTTTCAATTAAAAAATTTATATTTTCAAAGCCAATTTTCTTAATACCAATACCATTTATAAGTGACGACGCTGCTGTCCTAAAATTAGCTCCTAAAAAAGTGACCTTGTTCAGATGGATACTGTTAAACAGCTAACAGTACTCTGTTAAGTGCAAATTTTGTTCTGTTAAGAGAAAATTTTGCTCTGTTAACGCTGAATGTGGCGCTGCTAAAATTTATGGATTGCGTCTTAGATTTTCAAATTCGAATTTATCTTCACACACATGTTCCCGAAAGATTTGGAAAATATGTGTCCATTGTTGCTTCGAAGATTCCTTTGGTTCATATCACAAGGCTTTACACATTCGCTTCATTGTAATACTTGGACTTTGGCACTTACCTGAACGCGTCTAGATTGGTTCCAGCAATCGATTCTTTTAAGGCAATTTTCAAAAAACTTTTCACACATTTCGCGTGGTATGTCAGCAATAACTTCATGAATTTTGATTTTCGAAACTGTTAACTTTCGGGAATTTCTTTATAAACACGGTCTTTAATGTAACCTTGAAAAACTTGAATAGAAGGTATTAATAGTAGGATATACCAACACTATCTGGCAATCAGACTGTCATAGAAGACACAAATGGCAGCACATATTAATACGATCTGGCAATCAGACCGCCTTATAATCAGTCGTCTCTTAGGAGATTAAATCGAAGATTATATGCGACAGTCTGGAGAAGTTCAATCATGAATTTAGTTACACTAGGATGGGTCGCCTCTCTATCTCTTTTTTAAAAAATTTGTCGTTCGGATTTGCCACCACTCATCTACAAAATTAACCCACACAACATAGGTGGTATGAGAAACTAAGTCCATAATCCTTTCTGAAAAGCTGTAATGATCAGTTATGTACCTTCTGCTGGGTTCAAGGTCATGTGACAATTTTCGGCAATAAGCAAGTGGACGATCTTGCAAGAAAAGGAGCTCCCACGCCGTTTATGGGGCCAGAACCCTTCTTTGGAGTGGGCACAAATGTTTGGAAAGGTATGTTTGACAAAAAGAAAGACAAAGATTTTCAAAAACTCTTCTCAAGCCAAGTAGTTTTGAGGCAATCATAACTTTCGTTTGTCGGAGAATAATCTGAGGTTGGTTAACGCTCTATTAAAAAGACTCTCTTGACTCAGGGTAAATTTATTCCGAATAGAGGTTGTTCGAAGCTCAAAGTGTAGATTCTCTGATGATAAGAATTACTTCTTGAAACACATTCCTTGAACCTGTGAGGCATTAATGCATCCCAAGAACAAGGGACAATAGGTAACACCCATTAAGATTGTTCTAAAAATTCCTAATAAAATCGTGCATTTTCTCAAAAACTCCCTAAAGAGTGGAGTCAAATCCGTTTGAAGTTAGAATTTCCCTGGAACTTGACCTACCCACGCCAACAATTTTCTAATCTTTTATAGTTTTAAGCAAAAAGAAAAGAGAAAAAACAATTGAATTTCTTTTGTGCAAAAGAAAAATCCAAAAAAACAAAGCAATCCAAGACAAAAAATGTTGCTGTTTTTCCAAGTAAAACTATGGCAACATTAAGGCAAAACTCATTATGAAATTCAAATGGGGTCACTTGTCAAATAAATGTCGCCGGTGTGTCGTACAATTCCACCAGTATCACTAGCAACAGCATCACCAGCAACAGCATTACCAGCAGCACGTTTGCAACTTCACTGGCTCAGGTTGTTTATTTTTTTTCGGCAGTTTGCTGCACTCATTTATTTTATTTCAACTTCAAGTCATCGTTATTGTTGTTCCTCCTCTTCTTCTTCTTCTGCCATGTAAATTTTCCTAGAAAACCACTTTCAATACTAACTGACTAAAGTGACTGACTCTGTCACTGACTCACTCACTGTATGGCAAGACTTACAAAATATTATGCGCTGATGAAAAATAATAATACTGGGGATCGTATGGCAATTGTGCATATGCAACACATGACTAAATAATAAAAAAATGAACAAAACAAACAACAACAATAACAGCAATAACAATAATAATTGTCAGCAAGAAAGTTTAAGTTCAGTTCAGTCATCATTCAAGTCAATTCAAGTCATTCATTTATTCATTCATTCATTCGTTCGTTTGAATAAACGGAGTAAAGAAATGTACACTCGCAAAAGGTAAAAATAATGCCAAAATAAAATACTCTTCGGAAGAAAAAAACGAAAAACAAGTAGATTGTAGAGCTCAGACACCGACTCTATAATATCCTACAGCCCTGCAAGGTTTTTAGGAAAACTTGTACAGATAAACAGTGATGAGAGTGGTATAGGGTTCAATTCCACCCACAAAGACCCACAGGTTCATTGTGCCATAGTAGAACCCATCTGAACTCTTTACAAAGTCCAAACTACTCTCCAAATTCAAAATTGAAGCATGAAATAGAAACTTGAAGGAATTGTATCCCATCTACGTTCTACTTCTTGTAGCAAAAGCAAGATTGACACATAGGTGGTGTCCTCTACTGTTTTCTTCGTTCCCACCTCCACAGTTAAGGCAATAGGAGAAATACCAAGTGCTTAGCATGTGCAATTAATCTGCACAAAGGTTAAATTAGGTTTGAAGAGCAGCCTATTGCAAGTATATACACTTCGACGACACCATCTCCAATACAACTACAGACATAATTGGTCGTTACACCCCTTCATTTGGGATTACGACTTAGTTTCTCACATCGCTTATGTTGTGTGTTAATTTTATACATAAATGGCGGGACCTGCCGATTATAAACCGATTTTTTTCATGGCAGTTTTTATTTACTCTTAGCGTTTTAAATGCTGACTAAAGTTTATTTTTACTCTTAAGAAAAGAAAAAGTTTAAAAACAAGCATACATACCCACAAATAAAGCTTCCTGTCAAGTTACTTCTGTAATATACAAAGTTTTGGTCTGTTAGAGAAGCAACATTCTCTGGATCTGTATACATACATGAATACACAAAACATAAAGACTGATATTTTATTTGATTGTGTTTTATTTTAGTTCATATTCCAAAAGCTAATACCTGACTTTACATACGTATGTTTCAAATTTCATAGAAATCGGGGCAGTAGTTTAAAAGTTATGAGCATTTATTGTCAGCTATTGCAAAAACTCGTCAATCTAGGCTATTAAGCAACCATAGACACAAACCCTCCGACTCAAGCCATAAGTGCACGACAGTAGCGTATACGTTTGTGTTGTCTTCTATTTAAACAAATAAAATTACAAAAACAAAACAAAAACCAGTAAAACAATCTATTGAACATTTAAGACACGTACAATAAGCAAAATACACAAATTACAGAATCGTGCTGAATGCAATATTTCGTTTTTGTTTTATTTTTCACCACACGTTGCAAATAATAAAAGTTACACACACACACACACACACACAGTTTTTGTTTTTATTGCATCGCTCCCTCTTGTAGACTTTTGGGCAAGAGGCAATAGTATTAACAAATTGAGTTGAAAAACTAAGAAGATTGCGTCGTATGTGTGTGTGTGTGTGATAAAAACAAAAAACATCACATGTTGCTGTAATAAATACGACAAAAAAGAGTTTTGAAAATTCTCTCTTTTATTACAGAGAATTTAACTCTCTGATTAAACACTTTATTTTTGAGTTAAAGAGTACGCGAGCAACATATTCAGGCTCTTTGCTTAGCTTAACTCAACTCAACTCAACTCATTCAAATACAATAAAACAAACGAAGGCATGAGTCATACAGGGAAATGTTAAAGATCTGTGGCGTGTAGTATTAGTGTTGGTTTGTGTGTACGTGCAAGTTAACATTAAAATAAATGGTGAGCATTTAATGTTATTGCTTAACAAATTGACTCGTTTTTTTTTGTTTACTAGTTGAGTATGCATGCATGTATGTATGTTTGTGTTTTAAGTAAAAGAGAGTTCAAATGCATCAATAACAATTACAACAACTGTTTGTTGTTGTTGTTGTTGTTGTGTAAATCAAGTTAAGCAAAGTAAACTAAAGAGCAAACAAATAAAATAATGTTGAACACAAAACTATAAGTAATGTTGGACGGCAGGGAGTCGGTTTTTTTTTTTTTTGAAAATTAAATGCAAGCAATCACAACAACAATAAAAATTATTATTATTGTTTCGTTTATTGTCGCTCTCACTCATGCATATGTATGCACGTGTTTTGTGCTCCCCAAATGAAACACACACGAGAGAGTCAAACATGATAAATAAACTTAGCAATGCTGCTTGTTCTTTTTGCTTAATAAAAACGAACACACTTCTTCTTCTTCTTCTTCTTCATTTGATTTTTAACTTCATTTCGTTCGTTGTTTGCTGTTCGTTTTTCTTTTTGTGTACGTACGTAAGTACTACTTGCTACGTTCGTGTGCGGGCATTTTATTTTTGTATAATATTTTCGTCATTAACATTGTTGTAAATGTGTATAGTGGTGTTATTGTTGTTGTTGTTGTTGTACGTACATATAATATAAATATTAGCAACAAATTACACTTATACAAAAACAAATTATCATAGTTGTTGCTATTACTGTAGTGTGCTGTGCTTTTGTTTTGTTTTCATTTCGAAAGTGAGCGCGTGTGTGTGCGCGCTTGACATGTTGGGGTTTTTGTATACGAAAACAAAACAAAACAGCAACACAACAACACTTAGCACAGCCAGCCAGCCAGCCAGCCAGCCACAGCTACAATACAACAGAAAACAGAAAAAGCACAACAACAACACTATTCAGTTAGAAGAGATTTTTCGCTTGTATACGATTTGAGCCAATTTAAAGTTGGCAGTTTTGTTTATAACGTCGTCGTTAATGCCGTCGCGTTTTTTATTTTTGATTTTCAGTTTTCGTAGCGTATCAAAACCAGAAGAAAACAAAAAAAAATTAAGAATATAAATAAACAAAAAGTATAACAACAACAATAATAATAATAATAATAAAAATCAAGTTTTTTTTTGGTTTTTTTTTTTTAAATTTGCTGTAATAAAAAGTGAAATGTTATCAAAAATCCAACAACTACAGCAAATTATTTGATAAAAAAGAAAAAAAACAAAACAAAACAAAACCCTGCATAATAATTCTTGTTTACGCGCCGATAAAACCGTTTTAATCGGGAGACAATAAGAAATAAACAAACCCGTTATAATAGACCTAGAATAGCAGAGTAATAGAGAGTGTGTTTACTGTGTGTGTGCATTGTGTGGTGGCTCGGAAATCTTAAATGCCGACGCTAAATACGCAAAAATTACGGAAAAATGTTTTAAAAAATCTACAAAAAAAATTAAGAAAAATAAAAAAGAAAATTTTAATTTCTATAAATAAAGCCAATTAGGCAAAATTTTCATTGTAATAAACAAATCCAGTGGAATAAAAATTTAAAAAAAGTAAAAAATAAAAAAAAAAAGTTTGTTGGTATCCAAAATCCGGACGGTTGAGTGAAGGGCACCACAGAAATTTTGCGCGCGCGAAAATTTTTTTCGTCATTGTCAAAATAAAATTTAAAAAAATAAACAAAAATATAAAAACAAGTGATGGATGTAAGAAAAAAAGAAAAAAAAGAAAATAAAAATTTCAAATAAACGCAAAAAAGAAAATGAAAAAATGCATTTAAAGAATAATAAAAATAATTATACGAGGGCTGCTACTTCTATATTTAACAAATTAAATTTATCATAGATTTTATGCGGTGATTTGGAAAATTCTCAGCACATGATTTGAATATGGAATCAAAGGCCTCGACATCTTTTCTATTTCGATTTCTACATTCATTCAGGATTACGACCTAATTTCTCACACCACTTACGTGGTTTATGATAATTTTATTTTATGAGTGGCCGGATCTGCAGTTTTAAGTCACCTCCGAATGGCAGATTTTTCTTTCTAGAAACTTTTCATGGGAATTTTATTTACTCTCAGACTTTTTACTAGAAATCTACTGAGAGGAAATCGTATTGTGTTTTGTTGGAAATATCTGACTTGGGGTTTGAACCGTGACCTCACGTCTAATAACACAACACACTATCTACTTGCCTACAGCAACTATTTCGATTTCTGCAATCGTTAGAAGAGGCTTATAACAACTAATTACACACAAAAATAGTTCGCAAAACCACATGAAGCCGTTACATTATCCACTACTGGTTATTTGACTTGCAGCTGCATAGCGTATTTGGTAGAGCTGCTAGCGTATTTATTCGCAAGCACGTCTAATGCAGCCAGGCACGATTTTCAAACCGCTTGTATGTCAATGGAAGAAAGAGAACAATTTATACTTGCAAAAGTCTCACCATGATTGCCTTTGATTGCCTAAATCGACAGTTTGTATTGGATTTTTTGATCCCTTACCGACTGCAGGCTAATAAGTCTTTGGGATGGTTTTTTACAAAACCCAGATTTTGTAATAGAAATCAGTCCATTTTTCGATATAGTCTGGTTTGAGCTCTGTACCCCATCATCATCTACTTTGGGATTAAACTCAGCACTTTCTGAACCTGATAAAACTCTCGGAAATCATCCAATAAAACGTTGATTTTTTTGTAGAATTCACAAAGAGTTGTTCTGAAACATTTGGCAGAGGGTCTCTCACGTTCGGGATTCGTCTTCAAATTGCTCAATCATAGTTCATGAGTTCAAAATTTTCGGCCGATGTTGTTGTGTCCCACTAAAGAAAATTGAGTATTATTTCCCGCCGGAAAAGCGATTACCCTTCAGGTATAAGCCAAAGCTAAGGGGCTTGAAAACGGTATCGTATATTAATATCTAGAACGCCTTCAAAGGTATTTCTCGTTACTAGACTAGAAGTTATCCTTGGAATATCTGTAGTATACGTACTAGAAACCTCAAATATTTTGCTTAAAAGAGCACTACAACATCTTGTATAAATTCCTACAATGCAAAAGGTCAACTTCAACTCTAAGCTTTGTATTAGATCCATCCATTTAGATGGCTATCTGATCAATTTCTTTATGGGAATGCTTAATAACGAGAGCTCACTTTAAAGTAATACTTTAATAAGTAAGTTCTGGAATACGAGATTCAAACTGCCTGTGCTTCCAAACCTTAGTGCTCAATACGACCCTCTAGTTAGGATTACAACCTAGCTTTTCACATCGTCTATGTAGAGTGTGTTAATTTTATCCATGAGTGGTGGGGTCAATTTTATTTACCCGCAGGGAAAGAAATATTTCTTCATATTTCGTTTTGTACAAGATGTCTGAGTTGGGGCTGGAACCACGGTCACGTGCCGGTCACGGGCACGTAGTAACCTAACGCAATACCTACTAAACTATGGTCATTTTTATGAACTTTCTGTTATAAAATTGATAGGCAATCAGTCTCTGGTGGGTTGTTTGGTTTATTGGTGGCCAACGTGTAACTTTTACAAGCTTCTTAGCAGTGTCATGAGAAAAAGATTTGGGTGTTTCCCACAACACCCTATCTTAAAAAACTGTGTCTACTATCAACCCTTTTCGTGAGATTGTGGAACATAAAGAGGTTTGCTCTAAAAATACAAAATGTGGCAAAGATATGTTGGTTTTAAAAGCTGGATAGGCGTAAAGGAAGCATTCAACTGACTCCTCTTCTTCTACATCGGCCTAGGCATCCTTCTTAAGATATGTTACAAATCCAGGTACAATAGCCGCGTTAGAAAAATATGCCGATCAAAAAAAGCGCTGTAAAGTACATCTCGACTTGAGCCGCGAAGTTGTATGCCCGAGTCATATGTTCTCTATAAAAAAGTGTCCGATTTAATGTGCTGTAAGGCTTTAAATACACAGTGCCTAAAGCAATGAATTTGCTAGAAGCACGCACAAATATTAAAAAATTAAAGTATCATTGAGCTATAAATGAATTTAAACAGGGGGTGATGAGCGATGAGCCCACCTCTTGGTATAGAGTGCTAGTTTATAAAGTGTTTGTGTGTGAATTAGATAAGTTTTCCAAATTGCCTTTGAAAACTAAATTAAAATAATTTCAAAATATATGTAGCAGCCGTCGCATAATCAAATTTATTCAAACATTCATAACTGTTTTCATGTGAAATTCAAACAACATTTGAATCTTCAAGATTTTAAACAATGCAACAAAAACATACTGAAAACGAAAAACATTTTCGCGTCTAATTTAAATAGGTTTTCTTATGACTGTGATTCCGATAAAATGGAATTTTTTCCATTTTCCGTCGGTAGTTTATAAATGGCATTGTGAAGTGAATTGCAAAAAAATTACACGCATAAGGTGTTCATTTTAAACCAAAAAGTGTCTTGTAAAATTGTGAAGAATTGCTTAAGAACTGTTGTACCCGCAGACATTTTGTTTCTGACAGTAAAAAATCATTAAAGCCTTGGTTCCTCTAGCTGCTGATTTACAGCTCAAATCAATATTTTGATCTTTGCTTTGTGTATTCCAACCCTTTGTTTCAACTGTGATTTTATGTGAATTGAGTTTTTCGATGTCTCGATGAAGCAAGGCGTTCTTCGACACCAAATGCGCTCCATTTGCTATACTGCATTTTATGACACTGCAATAAATTGGCATTAAAGTTTGCTCTTTATCTTAAAACGCCTACAATATGTGGTCTGCCTTCTAATGCAATTGTGTTCTCCTTATTTGGTCACTATCCACCCTTTACAGTTCATAAAATGCTGCAACCAACCCTACCCAATAATCGACGTACAAAATTTCTATGATTGCCGGAAAAAAAATGAAATTGTAACATCTTCACTATGTTGCCCATTTTACCCTTGCCCGTCTTAATACTTTCTCTCAAGTACAAAGTATTGTAATTTTAAAAGCACTAGCTTGTGCGTCCTATACTATCCTGAGTATTTTTGTAAGCACTACTGTGTTTATCTTAGCAGCTCCTTAGGTGAGAATAGACGCTCTCACAGTAACATTTTCAATTTCGCATAGCCAGCTTTGAAGTGAAAAGTATGTATGCCCGCGATTTGATTTGCTGATGATTTATTTTTTTTAATTTTCTAATGAGAATAATAGCCGTCGGATGTAGTCGCCATAGTCTAGAAGATAGTGTTTGTATTTTTTCGGTGACTTCCTCTCAGCAGATTTCTGACAAACACTCTGTGAGTAAATAAGAAATTGTCATGAAAAGTTTCTTCAAAAAATTTGTCATTCGGTGCTGGCTTTAAATAGTGGGCCACGCCTCTCTCTCGCTTACTCCCAAGGAAGCTGCACACTATCAATGATTCATTATCACTTGCATTGTAATTTCGTCCGTTGGTTCCTATAATAATACTGTCTAGGCTGCTATACTTCTGCAATTCTATTCTTCTGTTGTGGTCTCGTCTTGAACATAAACTTTTGCAGAATCCTGGCGGTAAAGATCAACGCTCTAGACTCACCTAAATTTGTTCAGATGGATAGAAGTTTTCTTTGCTTCTATTAATCCAGAGCAAGCCTAATCGCCTGCCCGTATATTTACTCTTCTTCTATAAAATAGAAGGGACAATAGTACAGAACGTAAGACCGCTTCATTGCCTCAGGAGTCAACAAGTACATAGTAAAGTCATCAGTGCCGTTTCCCATAATAATTATAGACCCTACGGTTTCGCTCAGTTACAGTGTCAATATGGACTTGGTCGAGATATTTATAACGCAGATATTCAGAGATGTTGAATAACGTGTTGTCTTCAGTTTTGAGCGTGAGGTAGATTTTATTGCCTTGGTTATGAAAAATTTATCAAATTTAAAATTAAAATCCGTAAATTTAAGTGCATACTGTATTACCGACGGCCTTATGGATTTTTTTACTTGTAACCGTTTAGTCAGGATTACATTCAAGCTTCTCACATTACCCATAGTCCGT